>LXHY01000216.1:0-18392 GCA_002093855.1 Fusarium praegraminearum | reverse complement strand
ATATATTAGTAGAAAAGTAAGGCAAAAAGGAGGAAATTACCCCACTTTTATCTCCATATGCGCCTTACGGTCTCTAATGGGATCCTCCGTACTCAGGCGCAATTGCCACTTCACTCGGAGGTTCATGGATTGGCAACCCAGGCTATGGTCAGCGCGTTCATCTGGCACCTAGCTTTGACAAATATCTCAATACTGTGGACACGGGGAGGAATCGGATGATTATCCATGAAATGCTTATCAACAGCGGTGTGTGGGCGAAGGATCAAAGTCTGCGGCGCATTTGAAGGCAATTATTGGGGCATTAGCAGCCACGTTACTACGTTGGCTGGTTCTGATGGCGAATGGTGGAAGAATTTCATGCCTCAGGACGGTAAACAGCTCGGCCCTGGAGGGAGGAGTCCTTGTGCTGTGTCAGACGAGGACAAGAAGTTGGGACCGAAATGGAGACATGGGTTGACTGGGTTCGCATTTGGAGATAACAGTTTGACCATGAAAGGAGCCATGGCTGTTTTCTACGTCTACGCATTTTTGATTGCAGTGTACTCGATATGGTCCATCTGGTCAGGGATAACGTCTTCGTGGGAGTCTGCGCCTGATCTTCTTGCTCGAGAATCTGGGCCCAGCTCTGGAAATCCGAGCGGAGCAACCTTAGATATCAGGAAGGAAAACCTTTGTATTTCTGCAGATGTAGGTACCTACCTTGAGATTACGGTCGACCCAGGGATTGGTGGTACCTGAGAACCGGGTGAAACCCAATGAGGCCTACGACTGATTAAGTTGCCATGCTTCACAAACCAAGACAGACAAGAGAGGGGAAACGAATGATGCATGATGGATGTAACTATAGGAGATAAATAATCGTATGAATGAGGTATATTGTCCTCAATATTGATATGAGCTGTCATCTTGTCCGTTCTGAGGGATGATATGATGATTGATCATGGTGCTGTGAATATCACATAACTTTATCGTCAGAGTAGCGTAATGGGTAACCGACGGTTTCTATTGGTCACGGATCACGCGGGGCCTGGTCCGAAATATTCTCACCCAAACATCAAACGACGCGTGGTTCAAACTTCAATTTGAACACTTCAAAGAACGCAACAACACAATAGATGCTGCAAACTTTCATGTCGCCATTGAACTATCTTCTTAAAGCCTTCATGAACACGGAGCATCCAGCTGTGGCCGATGACTGATCCACAAGCGTCAAACCCTGCAAGAATAGCCATCCTAGCAGCATCAGCAGCAGCACCAGGACGCCGTCTGCTGCCTGCAAACCTGAGACCAGAATTACCACCCAAATCCGTCCGGATCAGACCGAGAATCAATCCTGTACTTTCGGCGTGTGAAACATGCCGGAAGAACAAAGTCAAGGTATGTGAATACGCGTAGAATCCAGGCCCAGAAACGGAGGCTCACCATTATTACCCTTGACTAGTGCTCTGGCGAAAGGCCGGTGTGTTATCGCTGTCAGCAACGGCGTCTTGAGTGTAAATACGTCACAAAGCCGGGAGAAACGAGATCACAGGCTCTCGGTCGATGTTCAAACCACTGCAAAGACCGCGATCCTACCGTCTACGAAGAATTGATGGATTTACTAAAAAACCTACCTGAACAGGACGCTCAAGACCTTTTCAAGAGAATAAGGTCGGGCGCAGATGCTGGGTCAGTCCTCCAGCAGGCTAAAGCCGGAGATGCTATGCTTCAGATGGCTGTTGTGCCCGAAACTCGCTATCGATATGAGTTCCCTTACAGATCTGAGATGCCCAAAGACTTCCACGTCGATAATCCTTACTTAAATTCTCTGTTACATGAGACATCCACTGTCTACTCATACCCGAACGGTCCGGAACTCACTTCACCGAGCGGTTTAACCGACCTTGCATCCGAAGAGCAGAGGAGTATGTACTTGAAACCTTTCCACGCAGCACATGTTGTCGAACCGCTTCTGAATGATGCCAAGATATCCGCTTGGACAAGTGTCAGTGAGGATGATGTACTCATGAGGGATCTGCTGCGCGTGCTGTTCCGTTGCGAGTATCAATTCACTGCAGGCTTCCAGAAGGATTTATTTCTTCAAGACATGGTTGCCGGACGGAAAGACTTTTGCTCTTCCCTTCTCGTCAACGCTGTTCTTGCCTATGCTTGCGTAAGAAGTTTTGCATCTAATTCCAAGTCTATTTATTAACATGGTAAACAGGTCTGCTATCCACAAATGTCCAATCGTGTAGAGTATTGGAATCCAAACAACCTGTTATATCGCTTCACTGCCGAGGCCAAGCGCCTATGGGAGCTTGAAGCCAAAGTACCCCGAATCACCACCATACAAGCTGGTATAATTTTCACTGTATACCACAACCTCTGTGGGGTCGATGAGATTGGGAAACCCTACAGGCTACACGCAATCGTCCTGGCTCAACAACTTCGCATCTTCGATACTGCTGTGGCACTTCGACGCGAGAGACTCCAAAGGGGTAGAGAGTACACTGCATGGGCTCTGTATAACTGGGAGACGTAAGTGCTTCCTCCTGTCCAATTCTTGCCTCTCACTAACACCTTCAGGCTTTCGGCCTTTTCATTCATGACCGCCCCCGTCGTCACGAAGCCCCCAGTCTGGGCCCTACCAGATCCCTTAGAAGATCCATCTTGGTATGGTGAGATATGGGTGAAGTAACCATTGAACCATGGCCTGTCGCCCCTGAGTATGGGCCAAGTCCTTCGAGCAAGGTGTCAATTCCGAATCATCATGAACGAAGTCTGCAATGCGGCCTACTCAGGAGGGCACGGAATAGGCCTTGACCTTGCACATCTTTTTCGCTCACGCCTAGAACGTTGGTATCATGGTCTGCCTGAATCCCTAACGCCGAAGAGAATAGTTCTCCCCGGGCACCTACAGCTTCAGTGAGTCTTCCGGAGATTACAACAAGCTGTACAAGAACAAACTAACAGAATACAGTATATATTATCATCATCTACTACTGACAATTTATGAGCCTCTGCTCGATGTAGCCAGCACCAGAGAATTCCCACCTCATCGCATGGTCGCCAACGCCAAGAAGAATATTCATACCCTCGTTAGACTCTACTTTCTTCGACACGGCTTTGAAGCCATGGACCTTTTTATTGTTATACCGCTTGTAATGATGGGCTTTGAGTCCGCGAGTCTCATCAACGACGAGACTCCAGCAGATGAGATCGAGTCGTTGCGAGCGACAGTTATTCTGGTTGCTCAAGGGCTCTACTATCAGCGCCGAAATCACTACCTTGCGCAAGTTCTCTTTCGAGTCATCCGAGGGAAAATGCGTCAACAGGAGGTCGGACTTTTAGAAACTTCAATGGCACTTAGGTTAGGCGATGTTGATCGCGATTCGGAATTGGCTGTTGCTGTGCGAAGTCAATGGCCGGTCACCACCGTCAAGAAACAAGAAGAGATTGAGTCTCATGTGCTGAGTAACATCGTTGACAGCTTCGGAGACATGAATTTTGAAGGGGAGAAATAAATGAAAGACTGGGAATTAGAAGGATGATACGCGGTAATGATAAACGATGTGTGTTTTGGAGATGGAGTCGGGAATGAGAAAGGATACAATACGGCGCCGGTGATGAACAGCAAATCTTGATAGCTAGAATAACTCGATTCATACGCACGCACGTCCAACGTATCCTGACCTGAGTGATAATCTACGATCGGCTACACTGAGGCCTTGATGACATCTTCCAAAGACTGTTCCTCGAGTCCAAGTTCTCGCAATTTCTTTAGTTCATCATGGTTGACCATGTGCCGGAGGTCCCCTCCACTACCCTCCTGGAAATGACTCAAGAAAAACTTGATGAATGGAGCATTGCCATCTTGTTGCTCGATCTTGGCTTCTAAGTCCTTGAGAGCATCATGTATGTCCTGGTACTCTACACTCCATCCCTCTTCCATCGTCCCCATTGCCCTCTGCACAGCCTCCAATAGTTCCTGCTGCGTGAAGTGAAAGGCAGGTGCATAAACTGCCTTGTCCTTGTACTGTGACAACGCTTCTTCGGGGAGAGTGAGCACTGCTGCTATTGCTTGACCGGTATGAGTAAGGCCAGAAGCGCTGACTCTACCAACGTTGCCGTCCCAGATAGTTGCTTTGCGGTTCTCGACATCGATACCCCAGAGGCCACTCTTCATATTCATGTCGAGGAAGGGCCCGACCGTTACTGATACCCAGCTAGCCACGCCAAGCTCACTTATCAAGTCGCGAATCTTTTTCTTATCCTGCAGAAGCTGGTTCTGTGCAATAAGCCGATGGGCAAAAGGGTCGGGGCCATACTCCGAAGGAAGAATGTACGGAACGCCGACTTTGGCAGCTGCGCGTACAGCGGGCTCTTGGACGCTGATGATATGTGGAAGTGGCGGCATCAGGACCACTATATCCTGGCCTTGAAATGTATTGGCCAGGAAGGATTCATCTTGTAGATCTCCCAACTTGACGACTACTTCGGATGGGAATTTGCTGGTAGCTCCAAGGCGTTGAACAGCGGTGATGTTGTGAATTCCTTGAGCAAGAAGGGCTTTAACTGTAGGACCTCCTACATTTCCACTGGCTCCGATGATGGCAATCTTGCGCCCCTGCTTCTGAGAAGTCATGTCTGGAAGTTATTGATGATACAATTTTGACAACAGAACTCCACGACACAGCCTGTATGAAAGAACAGACCTTGGACTGAAACTAAGAGATCAGGTACAGCATCGAGGTTGGCCGATGCGTCATCGATATTGCTCACATTTTCCAGACCAGCCACTCCAAACCATGCCTTTCTGAAATCAGTAGGATAAAAGCATTGTTACCAATTATTGAACGTATAAAGTCCTGGTTTGATCCAGTTCCCGTGGGCACTTAGAGAAAACTTGGCGTATCCCATTTGCAGATCTCTTGATGTGTGTGTTCAACGACAGAAAATTGTGACATGATGAACGCTGTTAGCGTATACTTAGAGCTTGTTATCAAGTGATAGTGTTACCATGTAGCGTGTTAACTCATCCTAACAGATGGCACGCCCCGCATCCACCGTGTGCTTATGCGGGGTGATTACACCTCAGTCCGTTAAGTCCGAACTGATGATATAAATCAAGACCAACCTGAGAATAATAACCTTTTACAACTCAGAGACCTTGCCTCTAACCATACGCATACGCTACTGAATCATGTCACCTACCGATGTCTTTAGCTCAGGCTCGACTGCCTTGATCACGGGAGCCGGTTCAGGAATTGGACTTGCCATTGCCAAGACATGCCGAAGTAAGGGCATGCGTGTTCTTCTTGTCGATAATGATGAGGAGGCTCTTGAAAACTTGAACAAGCAGCATTTTGTGGATGACTCCAATGTTGTCACTTCAAAGGTCGACGTCTCATCTCGTTCAGACTGGCAATCACTGAAGAAGCTCGCACTTGACAAGTTCGGTACCATCCAGCTTCTAGTCTTGAACGCAGGACGAGGTCTAAAGGGTACTTGGGGAGATGACGACTACTTTAGAGATGTGAGTGAACTATGAGACGAGCTACAGAGCTGATGCTAATAACACAAGACCCTTGAGACCAATCTTTTCGGTGTTATCCACGGCATTAACACCTTCCTCCCTGTCGTACAAGAGGCTGCCAAGTCAAAGCCTACGAGCATTGTTATTACAGGAAGCAAGCAGGGAATCACCAACCCTCCTGGAAATGCAGCATACAACGCTTCCAAGGCTGCAGTCAAGATTTTGGCTGAGCACTTGAGCTACGATTTGAAGAACGAGAGCACAACTGTGCACCTACTTGTCCCCGGTTGGACCTTTACTGGATTGGTAAGAAAGACAAAATAAGACTCTATAACCATGAACATGACCACTCACACTATCACAGGCTGGCGCAAAGATTTTCAAAGAGAAGCCAGATGGGCCTTGGACACCTGAACAAGTCGCGGAGTACCTCTATGAGAGAATGGACAAGAACGAGTTTTACATCATTTGTCCTGATAACGACGTGACCGAAGAGATGGATAAGAAGCGCATGACATGGGCTGCAGGTGACGTAGTCCAGCGACGACCACCGCTGTCACGATGGCGCGAAGAGTGGAAGCAGGAGGCGGAAGAGACCATGGCAAAGATGGAAATTTAGATCCAGTATCTTTATGGATCTTTGTCTATCTATAGTGGTCGTTGAAGAAATTCAGCCAGCCGTCCAAGTGTTTAAGGTTTCTAAGAAGAAACCCAGCATCGTTACATAGGCGATTCAGGGCAGTAAGAGTTTGCCACTCGAACTTTACATGACAAGAATTGCAAAGATAAACCAGGAGCATACCTAGGCGAGAGACGTAAAGAACCATAGCAATAGTTGCTAAAAATAAAAGACCGCCTCTTGCAAACATCAAAAAATGATGTGAACAATGATCTGAATATCTCGATTATTGTTTCGTCGATACACCAGGGACTCGAACCCTGAGCCTTAGTCTTAGGAGGACTACGCGCTACCATTGCGCCAGCGCACCGATTGTTATTTAAATAAGCTCAAAATTTGAGTATATATCGAAAGGTTACCTCGACTGACTCGCGCTTAACAACTCAACTGCTGGACAGCAGGCTTCAAGGACAAGTAATCTCTGTAGTATTCTCATTCCCAGAACAAATCACGCAAAGCCGTCCATAAGGGAGCTAGTTGTCAATGTGGATAAATATCGTGATGTTCTCCACAAGTCGCTCTTGGTGTCTCTTTTTTCAGACTGCGGCGATCAGATACGTAGATATCTCTGGGCAAGCAGAATTTCCTATCTCCATGGCAAATCAGTTATCGCGGCAAGAAAGGTTCTGACCTAACCCCATAGATAGAATTATGTTTCTGGGTTGCTGAGTGCATTTTTCAAATGCAGCTTGACACATAACTATGGCTGGTTCCAGTTGCAAAACGGTACATTAAAAAGACAATCCAAGATAATGCACGCAATAATACCGGCCTGCTACTGGTAAACTATAATATACGGATCGTCTTTGTTTCAGCCGATGCGAACTCGGACTTATCCCCACGGATCATAGCAAGACCGACCCTATTGTAAGCCGTACCCTCAGAAGTCGAGACTGGCACTAACAAGATAAAAGTTTCTTGGCAGGGATACGCCAGACTATCGCGAGACTCTGGAGAAACTGACCGCACAAGTAAGCAAGTAAACTTGTCGTCCTCCCGTTCATCCTCAAGATCAAACCTTCCTGGACAACGCCAAGGAAGTGGAGTCTCGCTGAAATCGGGCTCTTCGTCGTCGACGTTCATAAAAGGCGGGTTGAAGTTCTTGGTTCTCGAGTCTAAGCGGAGTCTCATCTCTCGTACTGGCCCTTCGATAATCATGGTGCTGGATACGATGTCTGAAACCATAGGTTCCCCCGCCCAAGTGATGCCTGCTTCGACAATCTTGATGTGGTCTCGGATAATGGAAGGATCCTTGCCCATTGAGCGAGCCCAGAAACTGAAACTAACGGCACCTATACGAGTGAACCATGACCAAGATGGTACCTGGGAAAGAGCCATAGACGGATGAACAGTGTCGCCACGTCGAATCCATAGCAAGTCATCAATGAGGGTTTCGTGCCAGCAGCCTAACAAGTGCGTAAATCCGACCTTGTTGCTAAAGTACTGCACCATTCCCGCCAGTGCCCCGAGACGATCTCTTGTGACAGTCAGTTTCCTGCTTGAGTAATCTGTCATCCACTCAAGCCACAGTTTCTGCATCTCTTCTTTGGTAGCAGTTTGCGGCATGAACCCCCACGAGAAGCCCTTGAATCTGTCGCCTTCAAAGGTGACTTGCGACTCTGTACGGTAGTTACAGTGACAGCTCCAATGTATCTCAGGCTGCATGCAGTGGATGACTCGGCGAGACAGTAACTGTTCTTGCAATGTCCAACCCCTGGTACTTAGGTTTGTGAATTTGGTGCGGCGTCTGATATCCCCTTGGTGGAATCGTATCGAGAATTCCCTACTGTTGGGGAAGCGGGCTCCCATTTGATGAAACCCAATATCACGTCCATTCCAAAGATCCAAGCTATTGTCAACAAAACATCCCTGTGCGCTGTCTTGTGCGTCTGACGCTGATATGGTGATGAAACTACTAGCGTATATATCTTTCATGGATGTAGCTTCCCTCTGCCAGTCTTGTAGATCATCTTGCACAATGCAAAGACTGTCTATCCATATATATCTGAGTCCCAGCTCCCAGATTATGTCAATCGCGTCATGGAATGTTTGAGGAAGAGACGTTGCTGGTATGCTCTGAAGTAAAGTCCCAATGTTATCTTTAGTGGTTACGAACGGACGTAACGTTCCCCAGCAGTAGCTCAAGGTGGCATATTCAAGGCCACCACGAGGTTGTGAAATCATATCAACCAGTCGAAGATCGTGCTTCTCTGGTCCTACCTGGATGAGACGCCTCGGATGCCCGTGGGTGGATGGCTTGCATCCAACATGCTGAGATGAACATTCAGTATACCAAGACTTGATAGTCTTAATTCTATCCTCCTTGGTGAGTTCTTTACAATCCCAGATTGGGAGCTGGCGAACATCCGCTGCTCAAATTGTTAGTACTTATAGCAGAAAAAGAAATAGGTCAGCCCATACTTCCAACACGACAAGTAGTGATTGTTACTTTGAAGCTATCTGCAAAATCATGCCACGGCACAATGATATCACCGCCTATAAAGTTGCAAGACACACCGTTGGGATCAGAAACGGCTTTTGTGATCTTAAACTCAAGCTCGAGGGATCCGTAATCTTGTTCCTTGATATCTGGGTACCGTTTGTGAAGGGCTGGTAGCGACCAGGAAGCTTCGATGAAGTCGCAAAGGCGACAGTTCTCTGCAGATTCGATGAGTTCCTTGACAGTTCTGAAGTGTTCCAGAGGGGCATAGTCGTCTATAGAGCGAAGTGGAAAGTTTTGGCTCCATGCTTCTGGTTCAACCTGGAGCGAAAGGATAATCGCGCAGTGCTCACAGAGCTTCCCCATCGCATGCAGGTTACTCTCGGGCAGCAACCTTGTCCCCTGTAGAGCTAGCGCAATAAGCCAGGGATAATAGAACCTCGTTTGTGGCCTGTTTAAAACACGACAATAGAGTTTGAGGACTGCTGTGGTGATAGCCGTTGTTCGGCGCTACTGAGTCAAGGTGGGGAAGTGCGGAACATCTTGCCCTGTCGTCAGCATAAATAATTTTGTATAGCGGTCCTTTACTTTAGCTCGGAAGCTAAACGGCTTTGGGACCTGGAGAGAAGAGTCAATCTTAGCAAATATCAATAACTCCAAGATTTGGGCATGACTTCATTGTTCCTATTATGGACAGATATTTAGAACCATAGACACATGAAGCACTAGTCATACAAATGGTTTGAGATAGTTCACATGTGTCACGCAGAATACCCTTCCCATGCTATACCCTGGTATATCATTCAAGACATGGTGGTGACCTTAATCTCGGCCTTGGTTTTGGTGTTTGGGTCCGTGGAGTCTTTCTTATCTTTCTTTAAGCTCAGACTCGTCGACGTCGCACATCCCCAGCACGATCTTACCGTCAAGCTGGAGCCATAACGTTTTCGTTTCAAGGGTATTTTTCTGTCGAATCGGTGTCGTTCTCTGGCCTGAGGGGAAACGATCATCATGGTTTGATCTACGAGGAACGTGCTGGCACATCCGGGATCTCATGCCGATGCGAGGCCAGTGAGTAGCGATCTGCCGTGTCACTGCTAGGTTCTTTAAATCGGGGAACGTGGCGATCTGTCTCGACCGTTGTGCATGGCGCTTTGTTATTTTGAGTCTAATTACTTTTGCATTGAACTTGAGAGTACACATGTGATTACAGGTGTCGCTACGGACCTGGTTCAGAGTACTCAAAAACGAAGGTCCCAGTTGCGAGGGACAAAGGTAGGTGCGTAGGTTGGTATCTGCTTCATAATAAGAAGCAATTCAAACTTCAAGGACAGACCTTTAGATTTCTCAATTTGGCTATTAAACATGGGCACCTGAGATTGAGTTTATGCTCAACAGGCACCGAGGTCAAGTCTGATAGCGGCATAGGTCAAATTCTATTCGTGCTCGTATTCTGCACCCTGTCTTGTTACAGGCAAATGCCAGTCTATAACCCCTGTTTCGTACTAGAGCTCACAGGAATTGCTCGCCTCGTCTACGCTACGAGGATGACAATTAACGACTGCAGAACTTACCTTCATCATCCAAATGAACGCCAGTGCCAAGTCTTCAGCCTAATAATGCTCAGAATTGACTGGGCGTGACTAGTTTCAAGCTTAGCGTACATTCAATCTACCAGTCCATCGGGCTTGATTCTTGCCCGTCGCAACACTTTTCGCACTATTAATAGTGATGTAATAGATATTGGACCGCTATTTCTCCACAGGATAAGTAGTTTGAAACGAGCTACAGAGAGAAAGTATCGTCCCTACGCATGGCTCATATCCCAGCTGTTTATAGAGTTCAAAGCTAGACGCCAGGGTCCATCATCCGCTCGACGCCACTGTCACTCTGTCGAATGACATGCTCTCAAATGAAACATGATTGAACCCCTGTCATGATCTAGATCTCCGAGATGCTACGAAGCTCTGGCCTTCGTCTCTAGGTTCAGCCCTGCTAAACCGCCCTGGAGATTGGGCTACCTTTTAATCAGGAACCAACCGCCGTTTCTGCTCGGGAGGTCCGGATCTCTATCGAGGCTGAACAGCGCGGAACAGAGTGGTTCTTTAGCACGGCACGGCCTAGCGTCTCCCAAAATCTCCAAAATGCGACGCTGTCTGGCCTAATATCCCAAACAAGCTTGTGATCGTTGGTGGTGGCTTCTGTGCCTGGAAGCTTGTATCTGCCAACTCTGACAAGCTCAATTAGATGAGACTTGAAACTACTAACGATATATTGACGTGGCAAATCCGAGAATCATGCAAAGGCTGGCACTAAAGGCTGCATAGACAGCAATTGACTCCCGACCATACTCGGACTGGCGTATTAAAGTAAAGACACTCATAAGGCTAATGTCAGGGATCTCTTTAAATGCAAACCATCCTGACGTGTCAATGCCTGTGAGCCGCATGGGACGATCGGCAATCTTTCCTCGTCAGGCGTATAACATCCAGGGGTGGTCCCGCTACTCCCGACAATCCATTAGTCCTGTTACACATTTCTTTCCTTTGTCTTTGTCAATAATCCATAATGTCTTCACAACAACCTCATCTCTGGGCTGCAGAGTATGCAACCTTTCCGGCTGCAACCATATTTCTTATTCTGCGACTGGCCAGTCGAAGGATCACCAGGATACACCTTTGGTGGGATGATTACTTTGCGATACTTTGCTATGTACGCAACTGAATACCTTCATAACAGGTTTCGAACCGCATAACTAACAATGCATAGGCTACCGCAGTGGCCTGGGCCGTTATGCTACCTATTTGTATGCTCGATCATAGTTACCGCGCTTCAAGACACTGACTTCTTTCAGGGATACGACATGGCTTTGGCTTACACTCGGAGGATGTTAAAGGAATGACTGTCGAAGAAGCAAACTACACTACGAAAAAATATCTCTTCATCATCGAACATCTCTACGCATTCACTCTCTTCTTCGCCAAGATCTCCATCTTGGCCTTTTACTGGCGAATGTTCCGCGTCGCTAATATTCAGTTTGCAATCTCGATTCTGTTAACTTGTTCCATTCTTTGGATCGTTGTGCGCGTAAGTTATCGCGTTGCTGCTTAACCTCGGCCCTGGCTCACATAGATCTCAGATATTTTTAACTACATTTCATTGTTATCCAGTCGAGGCATTCTGGGATCCTCACATTAAACATTTCGTTTGCCCTATCAAAAGCGCAGACTTTTTCTTCGGCACTGTCCTCGCCCACGTTATAATCGATATCGGTATCTTGATTCTGCCCATTGTGCAGATCCAGAAGCTTCAACTTCCTATCCTTCAGAAAATAGCAATCATCTTTTTGTTCGTATTTGGTATCTTGTAAGAGGCTCCCACAGACAGCATAGGCTCTTGTTTTCCTACTGACACGTTCCACAGGGTGTGCGTGGCTGGTTTGGCCATCGTCACTGTATCCACCGGCTTCAACAACAAGTCAGACGACATGACATACCAACTGGCCCCCATCATCATGTGGGCTTCAGTGGAGGTGAACCTGGTGACGATATCCAGTAGGCATCTTCCACGTCCATCCACTATTTATATCAAACTAACTTATCATTGTATAGCCTGTCTTCCG
Organism: Fusarium praegraminearum; assembly: GCA_002093855.1. Taxonomy (NCBI): domain Eukaryota; kingdom Fungi; phylum Ascomycota; class Sordariomycetes; order Hypocreales; family Nectriaceae; genus Fusarium; species Fusarium praegraminearum. Next base: position 6,136 of record LXHY01000216.1, on the reverse strand, counting down.
ATCATTCGACCGGCCTGTCTATATCTAATGACTTGCACGGACCCAACCACAACAATCGATTCCGATTCAAGCGCATACCGACGAAACTATCCACGGAGCCAAACGAGGCATTCGATACATCTTTCAAAGATACACAATGCTGAGTCGAGTTCTACACATGTACTCACAGAACTCATGAACGAGTCAATAGCTTCAATTGAAGAACTCGATCGCCGGGGGCATCACGGACATACAGCTTCCGTGACACTTTCAAGTCGACCAGTTACACCAGGCCCTGCAGGTGCCTGTGGTATAATGGTCAAGAATGAAACATTTGTACATAAGGAGAATGTAAGATCTTATTGTTAAGCAAAGCAATTTAGAAATGTACGATACACGAGAGACATATTAGATACGCATTATCGACCTTAATATTATTACTTAAGAACCTCCAATGTAGACTATTTCGTTACTGGAAAACCTCCTGGTCTCCCCAACTCTACTTTGTATTGCCCCCAATATGTTGTTTCAATAACTCCTTGTTGGTGTCAGTGGATAGAGAGCAAAGTTGAAATATAAATAATTCCTTGATTGGAAAACTGCAATAAGACAATTGGGAAGACCGTGCTGTATGTACTGATATGTCAAGATTGAAGGAGAAAAGAACCAGTGCGGAGCAAGCATGGGCATTGCACCTCAAAGGGCGTATGTTGCATTGTCAAGCAACATTGAAAACTCAGGTCTCGCTCGGTCAAGACCGATGTTTTTATTTAAAAACAAGTTGTTCCATTCAGGGCTGGAGTTGAGTCAATTTAAATGGATCATTTCTCTGAAGCAAAGCGATGTTGAAAGGGGGAAAAAGTACAATTGGCATCGGACACGAGTCCAAAGTAATCAAGACAATGTCACAGCAAATTAAAGAGCAAACAATTTTTGAAATACATGAATTACGTTCTATCTGATTCGGGCATTGAAAGTTATCTGATGCGGACATTGAAAGCGTAAGTGCTTTCAGTAATTAAGCTATTTACATGACAAAGGCGAGGGCCATAGGGAGAGCGAGCAGCATGCTGCCAACGCTGACAAGAGAGGCTCCGGCAATGACGGGAACCTGAGAAGGAACGGTTCCGTTGTTGGGAACCTTGTAGGTAGGAACAGCACCGGGCGCTTCGTAGCCGGGAGCAGCAGCATCAGAACCGCTGTCAGTGGCAGCGGGGTAGTTGCCAGAGTCAGTGGCAGAGGCCATGACTCGGGTGAGGGTGGTGAAAGCACCGGGCTGTTCAGTAGCAGTGTTCTGAGGGGCCTGACCAGTGTGGTTGTCGATGATGGTGACAACGGGAACAGCGGGAGCGTGAACAGTGGTGGGAGCAACGAAGGTGCTGGTGACGAACTTGGTGCAGGGAACAATGGTGGTGACGTCCTGGGTGATGGTGACGAGGTCGATGGTGGTCTGCTCAGCAGCAGGGGGAGCAGTAGGAGCAGGGGCATCGCCGTGAGAACCAGAGCCGTTGCCACCCTCAACAGGAGTCTTGTCACCGGGGGTAGGGTACTCAGCACCCTTGTCACCGCCGGGGCCCTGGTGAGAAGCGTTGCCGCCCTCCTTGGGAGTATCGGGAGAGTCGGGAGTCTTGCCAGATTCGTCAGAGCCCTCAGTGGGGGTGTTGGGGACAGCAGTGGCAGTGGCAGGGCAGACAGTGGTGCGCTCAATGACAGTCTGGGTGACGATCTTCTGAGTGTAAGAGGCAGGGCAGTTGATGACAGAGGCAGCACAAGAGGTGATAGTGTAGACGTGAGTCTCACGGATAGTGCTGGTGATCATGCCAGAAGCATCAGGGGCCTCAGTGACACCGGCAGCGGGAGCAGAGGTGACCTCAGCGTCAGAGCCAGAGTCGGTAGTAGCATCAGCGGGAGTACCGTTGTCGCCGTTGGGAGCAGTGGTAGCAGCAGGGAGAGAACCGGAACCAGTCTCAGCGGGAACATCGCCAGTGGCGGTAGCATCAGCACCGGGGGCAGAAGGAAGCTCGTAGTTGTTACCACCAGTGGCAACAGGGACGCTGCCAGAGTGAACAGAAGTAAAGCCACCACCGGGGACAACCTGGGTGAAGGTCTCAGAACCGGAGACAATAGTGGTGAAAGCAGCGCCAGGGACAACCTTGGTGAAGGTCTCGGAGCCAGAGACAACAGTAGTGAAGCCAGCACCGGGAACTACTTGAGTGAAGGTCTCAGAGCCAGAGACAACGGTGGTGAAGCCAGGAGTACCGGGAACGACCTTGGTAACACCCTCGGATCCAGAGATGACAGTAGTGAAACCCTCAGAGCCAGAGAAGAAAGAGGTGAAGCTGCCCTCAGAGTCAGAGATGACAGTGGTGAAACCCTCGGAACCAGTGATGACGGAAGTGAAGCCCTCAGATCCAGACAGGATGGTAGTGAAACCCTCGGAGCCGGAAACAGTGATAGTCTCACCAGGACCGAAGATAGCAGTGACATCGCCACCCTTGGTGATGGTCTGGTTGGGAACCTCACCGCCGGGGCCAACAGGGACCTCGCCAGCGGAGGTAGTGACAGGAGAAGAGCCAGACTCGGTAGCATCAACGGGAGGACCGCCTTGGGTGGCAGAGTCGGTGGTGTCAGGGATCTCAGCAGCGGTGGTAGCGACAGGGAGAGAACCAGAGCCAGTGACATCACCAGGGCCCTCGGGAGAAGCAGAGTCAGTGGAGTCGGGGATCTCAACAGAGCCAGAAGCGTCAGGGACAACAACGGTGCCAGAGAACTCGACAGACTGGGTAACACCAGCGGGGATGGTGATGGAAGCGTCAGAGCCAGCAGTAGTAGCAGTGATCACACCGGAAGCGGGGATGGTAGGGCCGCCAATGAAGCCACCCTTCTTGAAGTGACCGATGAAGCTACCGCAAGTACCTCGGGTCTTCTGGGAGAAGGTGGACTTGATACCCTTGGCAAGACCGACAGACAGGTTAGGGATGAGGTTGAAGAAACCACCAGAGAAGTCCCACTTCTTGTCAACGGCGAGACCGAGGTTGCAGTCGAAAGAGCCAGTGATGTCGATACCAGCAGAGACACCAGCACCGCCACCAATCTTGGCAGAGTAGTCGAGGAGAGAGAACCAGACACCAGCACCGAAGCCGGCATCAGCACCAGCACTGCCAGAGAGACCAAGGACGGGGATCTCAAGACCACCAGGGATAGCAAGCTCAGAACGGAGTCGGAGACCGATCTGGAGATCAATACCAGCACCAAGCTCGACGTCAGCACCAACGCCAACGGGGAGAGCCTTGGTGACGAGACCCTCGAGGGAAGCGTTGATAACCTTCTTGGTAAGAAGATCAATGTCGACGTAGGCTTCGGCAGGGAACTTGACGTAGACACCAGCAGAGAGATCAATGGCCTTACCACAGCCGACGATGAGATCAAGGGCGATGGCAGCCTCGATGGCAGCCTTCAGATCACCAGAGACCTCGAGGCCAGGGATAGCAACACCGAGCTTGGGGGCAGCGAAGAGTTCGACGGACTGGTGGACAGCAGCAGAAGCAGAGAGATCGATCTCGATGTAAGCAGAGATGCCACCGAGGCCAACACGAACGCTGGGAGTCTTGAGGAAGTCGGCACCGCAAGCGAAGCCGATGTCACCAGTGATCTGGCAGCTGGGGAGGTTAAGACCGAGGTTGACAGCGGGGGTAGTCTCTGTCTCGGGAGAGCAGACACCCTGGAAGAGGACGTGGTCCTTCCAGGTGTTACCAATGCTGCAAGAGGTTCCAGAGTGCCAGTCAGCACCACCACCAGCAGACCACTCGATGCCACCACCGAGGAGGCCCTTGAGACCGCCGAGGCCTCCAAGTCCAAGGCCGACACCAGCACCGACACCAGCACCAAGGCCAGCGCCGATACCAGCACCAACACCAAGACCGCCTCCAAGGTGGCCGCCAATCTTGCCACCACCACCAATCTTACCGCCGGCGCCACCCTTGACATCGCCTTCGAGATGGCCTCCGAGACCAGCACCAGCACCGACACCAGCACCAACGCCGGCACCAGCACCAATCTTGCCTCCAGCACCTCCCTTGAGGCCGCCCTTGGCACCACCACCAACATCGACACCAGCACCGGCATCAACACCAGCACCAGCACCGAGGTGGCCACCAACACCAGCACCGGCTCCAACACCAGCGCCGGCTCCAATCTTACCACCAGCGCCGCCACCGACACCAGCACCAGCATCAACACCAGCACCAGCACCGAGGTGGCCACCAACACCAGCACCGGCTCCAACACCAGCGCCGGCTCCAATCTTACCACCAGCGCCGCCACCGACACCAGCACCAGCATCAACGCCAGCACCAGCACCAAGGTGGCCACCAACGCCAGCTCCACCTCCAACACCGGCTCCAGCACCAACGCCGGCACCAGCACCGATCTTGCCTCCAACACCGGCGCCAACACCAGCTCCGGCACCAATCTTGCCTCCGGCTCCTCCGCCAACACCAGCACCAGCATCAACGCCAGCACCAGCGCCGAGGTGACCTTCAGCTCCTCCACCGACACCGGCTCCGGCTCCAACACCGGCACCAGCACCGATCTTTCCACCGGCGCCTACACCAGCACCGGCTCCAATCTTACCGCCAGCACCTCCTCCGACACCAGCTCCGGCATCAACGCCGGCTCCAGCACCGAGATGGCCGCCAGCGGCACCACCAACTCCAGCACCGGCACCAGCACCGGCATCAACACCGGCGCCAGCTCCAAGGTGGCCACCGACACCACCAGAGGCACCGCCGCCTCCAGTAAAGAAAGTGGGAGTAGCTTCGCCCAGCGAAGCAAGGGCTCCCAAAGTAGGGAGGATTCCAGTTGTGAAACGCATAGCGTTAAACGAAAGTGTTTTTGTTGTTGTTGTAGTTGTTGTTGTAGTTGTTGTTGATAATGCTTAATAGCGAGCGAGTGTGCGATATAATTTTGATGAAAGTAGCGAAAGACTTAATGAAAATAGCGAGTGACTAAGTGAAACCACTTAGGAAACGAAGGAATTAAGAAACAAAAAAGAAATGATAGACGAAATCAGATAGAACGATTGATACAGAGGAGAGAGAAGGAATGAATTGAAACTGCAGATGCGCTTCCTTTTAAGCAGAAATCAAGCTCAGTCCGAGGTCATGTCAAAGAGTCTAACTTTTGCCCCCCTGCTCTGTCGCCTTTCCTCGATCGCCTGCTCGCTCCTCAGCTGTGGGCATATTCGGGCTGTTCGGATCAGGAGACAGAGTCTAGTTCCGTGCCTGTGCCTGGATCTAGTGTCAATCCGATCATCGCTCAGACGTTTCATGAGATTCTACCGCATGTTGGTGGTGACGGTGGAGGGCTTGGACGTTGCTTTGTTTCCTTTTCCAAATTTAGCATGGGCAGGGGTTTCGAGTCAGTTGACGATCAGGAGCTTGCTGGAGAGACTAGGAGGATTAGAGACTAGGGTACTCTGTAGTAGCTAAGTGATGGCTACTACTGCACAGTTGAGATTATATCCGGTTGGAATTTAAAATTGCTCATCAGAAGAATACTGACGTGTGTCATGTAGTCTCGTAGACTATTGAAACGGCTTGCTTCTAGAAGTCTTGAAGAATTTCCGATGTTGTGACGATTCACGTCTCATCTTCGGCCAGCATGTTCAGCTGAGGCGAGGCATAGGGCAAAGAATGCGGCGAATTTAGCGACAGGGCTAGCGAGCTGGACTTGAGATGTTGAGCAAGGTATGGCCTGGCGAGTGCATGCAAATCCAATATGTTCTCAGCATAGTTTAGTTTCAGTTTATGTTGCAGAGAGATTTGTTTCAGGTTGATTCTTTCTTTTCATAGAAACTACAGATATCTAGTACCAAGGAAAGCAAAGGTGGTGCGGTGCAGGTGCCGTCAGTCCGTAATTTTAAAAGCATTGATGTGTGTAAGCCACCGTCTGAGCCCGTCCCTTCGCGAGATCCTCTTCCTCCAATGTAGGATTGACGAAAAGTGGGATTCCCCCGGTCGATCCGTCTCGTTTTGATTGCTCGAGCGGCAACAAACCCCGAAAAGGTTTGAAACAAAAAAGACGACTAACCAAGCTTGGAGCACTTCACGGCCCGCAGCCACAGCTCTCCATCAACATGACAGGGGGGCAGGGGGGC
>LXHY01000215.1:0-105385 GCA_002093855.1 Fusarium praegraminearum | reverse complement strand
CCCCCTAGACCACCCCCGTAGACCATAGGTAGGTTAGTAGGTACTGTAGACTCGACGGCGGACGACCCTTTATTCTGTCCCCCCAAACCTTGTCAAGTCACTTGGTACCTTTCATCACCACCATCATCCACATCCATCAATCACCACCAGTTTTTTTCTCGGGCTCTCTTCCACTCGGACTACCCTCTCTGTTTGATCTTGGTCTAGCCTCTTTAAACAGCTGACTGGCGCTCACTCTTCAATAATCCTTGCTCGACCTCGCTACCTCGCTCGGGACTTTTTACTCTGCTGCATCTTGGTGGAGTACCACTGTCTTGCTTCACGACCGACCGACAGCCTTGCCTTGTCTTGTCTCTCAAAACATCATACTCGTCCATCTTTTTTTATCTCTCGCCCCATTCTTCCTTTCATCACCTTTCTCGCTTCTCGCTTCCCGCTTCCACTTCCTACTTGTCCCTTCTCCCTGACCGAGCTACCCTCAACTATTGAGACCTGCATCAGGGATTCTCCCCCCCACGCCTGCTTCTGAGACATACATCAGTACTCTCCATTACTCTCGAGAGTACCTGTGCCTGTGCACGCACTGCATCCCCGGACTTTGATGAAGTTACTTCTTCAACTACAACCCACAGTCGCCAACATGATTTCCAAAACCTTGTAGCCCACTTGCAGCCCGCGAGCTTCTGTCTTCAGGTTTGCATCTTCAACCCGCAACCTTCGAGTCTTAAATCTTCCTCTTCAACAAAAAAAAGTCTATCCTGCTTTTTAAGAAACAACCTCGCCCCACGATAACCTCACCTCACTCTTCACCCACCCGCACATCTACTACCGTCGACCTCTACCTAGTACCAGTACTACCACTTTACTCTTACTACTACGACCTCTACGCCACGCGCTTGCTACGATAATCTCCCAGTTCTTTACCACCAAGCACTCATCGAACTGTCGACATCGCCGCATAACCGCCAAAATGATCAATAGCATGGCCTCGAAGCGCAATTCGCGAGCCTTCGTGGACGACCACGCACACCCCACAGAGGGCCAGCAAACACCCAATAACACGCAATTTCGATCAAGACAAGGCTCTCGCAGCGCCCCCAAGGAAGACATGAAGCAAGAAGTCGAGGAAGTCATCTCAAGTATGAACCGCTCCCAGAGCGCCACCACTGTCGCAATGGAGCCCTCTCTATCAACACAAAGTAGCGACAGTGACTCACGTTGTATGTCTTCTATCTATTGTATTTACCGACCTGTCACTAATACAAGCACAGCTTCATCCATATCACGAGGAGGCCGAGTCCAATCATCCGAGCACGTTGCATCTCTCGACGGCCGACCTTTCAACTTTGGAATTGTGATTCCCGGCGTTTACCGAAGCAGCTTTCCCAAGTCACACGATTTTGACTATATCAAGGGCTTGGGACTGAAGACCATCGTGTTAGTAACCTCTATGATGTATCGTGACTTTGGCGCTAACCTGTTACAGCTCACTTGTCAAGAAGGATGACCTTGACCACGATCTCGAAACTTTCATCACCAGCGAGGGCATTCGACAAGTCGTCTTCAACATGAAGGGTACCAAGAAGGAGGCCATCCCCCTCGACACCATGAAGGGTATCCTCAACGTCGTTCTTGACCAGTCAAATTACCCCCTTCTCATCCACTGCAACCACGGAAAGCACCGAACTGGTTGTGTCGTTGGTGTCGTCCGCAAGATCACTGGCTGGGATGTCGCGAGGGTTGTTGCCGAGTACAACACCTATGCTGAGCCCAAGGCTCGCGAAGTCGATGTCACATACCTTCAGGGCTTCGAGGTCTCAAGTCTGGTCCTCTCCAACACACTGCAGAGAGAGATTTGCTCAAGACGCAATCGACTTCAATCGCGCACTTTCTTTCGGGCCATCGTCTTCTCCACCTGTGTACTACTCGTGTGGTTCATGTCTGGAGTGAGGATGAGCAACGTTACCCCGTCAGGTCCTCTTTGACCAAGTCAGCCTGCGACGCCTACCCACAACGGCACTTCAACAAAATTATGACCATGTGTTCACTCGAGAATCTTGTTTAGACATGACTCTAATAGCACACTTTTGAGACACGACATGTCCAACAAAACCAATTTCCTTATACTATACCAACACCTCGATCCCAAGATACCGAACGACAACCGAGAAGAAGAGTAACCCAACAAAGAGGTACTCAAATGTCCGACGAACTCAAAAAGTTGAATGGAACGAGGGTTTTTTTCCTTTCACGACTTATTATGTATTTTAACGGCAACACCGCCGTAGAAGGTTTTCGGAGACGAATCAAGGGCTGAGAATGTCTTCCGGACTGGCGTTTTATTCTAAAAAAGAAAAGGGGCGAGGGGAGGCACTTTCAATGCTAGACTTTGGGGCTGAAGGAATAGCCCCCTTTCAAAGGAAGGAACAAAAAAAGATGAAGTGGTTGGCTCGTGTGGTCGGGTATTGGCTCAGGCGAGGGAGTAACGGCGTTGGATGGAATACACGGTTCTAGACTGTATTAATAGATTCCTACTGATGATACCTGGATAGCAGGGCGTTGGGTTAAGTAGCACAAGCAAGAAATGCTATTCTTAAGACAATAAGCCATGGCCGACTGTGATCATGACCTTGACTGCTGTAAGCTGTTACAGATGTAACGTGGATGGACGAGTGGATATATGAGTGATATCTCAAGACAAATATTACTAAGAAACACGACCCGACCCAGACTGCATTTGGGGGTAGTCATACATTACAGCCGTGCCTACGCCTCATGGCTACAGACTCAAATACCGCTTCTGCTTATGTCAACGCCGCACGGCTTATGGTTCTAATGCCATGCAGTGACTCAGTCGGTATATCCTAGGCAACTCGAGTCCGTATTTCGTATAGACGGTAAGGTAAGCTCGTTCCTGATAGCTGATTTGAGGCATTGTTGAGGGCATCGTGGGTGGTATAGCTTCCCTTGGGGGCGTATCAACAGAGGCTGGCTGTGGTGGTATTGGTTTGTTACTTGCTGTAATTTCCACTGCAAGAGAGGTAGTATTGCCAACTTTGACTATTCACTTCCCAGATTCGCTGGTGCCAAGGGTTGTAATCGGGAATTGTTGTTTTGTATACAGCTAAACTCCAAAATGCACATCTCCATTCGTCTGCTTTGACTACCATCCTGTTTTCTTTTCGACCAGACTCGACAGTCCCGCCATGCTTGCTGCAGCAGACATATAGTACACCCATATCATACACATCGCATCACATCATGTTGATTCAGTCCTTTCCGCCCCAGCGGTTCCTGTCAGCCCGGGCCTTGGCGTCCTTGTCAAAATCACCGTTTGCGTAGACCCATCCTCCAGCAACACAGTTAGCCGCGCCGAGACCAATAGCAGTGCCGCGCACAGCACCACGGATGGAGAAGCGGCCGCGGAAGGGCTGACGACGACGCAGGGCGAGAAGCGCGTAGAGGCCAGACCAGGCAGCCGTCAGGCCAGCGCTGCCGGTGGGATAGCCTGAGAGGTTGAGGTAGGATGAGAAGAGCAGTGGAGGGGTGAAGAGGAAGAGGGGCAGAGATGGGGGCCGCGCGTGGAGAGCGGTTATGAGGGTTGCCAGGAGAGATGGGGGCAGTGATGCAGCTGCGACGTGGTGTCAGTTGATGTTTTGATACTTGTTTTCCTGTTCGTATCGTGTGTGGTTTTGAGTCATATGGTGAAGTAGGTATGTGATGTTGTTCAATGTTGCAAGGATGAGTTGAAGAGAGGGAGAGGGAGAGGGCTCAACTTACTTCCCCAGTCATTCAGATAACCAAAGATGGATTTTGAAGCAGCGGGGGCCACAGCGTTATCGTCTGCCATGATTGATATCGTGCAATTGGGTGATGATCAACGTAGTTTGGCCAGTTGCAAATGTGATGCTCTCAAAAAAGAGCTATACTCAGATATTCCTGCTGCTACCCAGCACCAGTCAATTTGTGACGTCGTGCATAGCATGATGACTAAGACATTTTTTTTAACCGCGTCTACCTCGTCTACCTCGTCCGCAGATTGGGGTCGGCATATCCCGTGTCAGTCATGTCCTCGTCCTCTAACCAACGACATAAACTTTTTACTTCCGATAAAACATCGGAATCCTTCGACAACGCAACGCACTGACGACGACGTATCTTTATTCTGCAAGGAAAGAAATCCTACAGCGTGGTTATTAATCTCAATATAGGACAGCGGTCAAAGCGAGCCGTTTCGGGCTGGACCTGTCTCTAGCTTCATGGAAACCAGCACTGCCACAGTCGAATCACCCGAAAGAGGTAGGTCGTGTAAGTAAATCACAGAAACGAAAAACATTCGATAATTCTTGGCTTTTTTAATACGGGTGCCTTGCCATTTCCCCTGCTGTAGGATTGACGGCCCGTTGAAAGGCCCATGTTCTCATTATTCATCTATGTAAGTGTAGAACTAGCAAACAATACGAAGAGTACGATTAATGTTGTAAAGAAAAAAAGAACAATAAATCTTCTAACAATGAAAAGAAAGGAAATAGGTTGTTGATGATTAAAAATGGGGGTATAATGAAGAAGCGAAAGAAAAGAAAGAAAGAAAGAAACGTCAAGTCATACAGTCTCCCACCACACCAACTGTCACTGTCGTCTCGTCCAATATCATGATGTCGTTAGAAAGTCTCAACCTCGAAATCAGCCTTACTCCAACGATCAGCGCCCGCCATGATACCGCGGATCCTGCGAGTAAGCGCCCTGATCATACCCGCCCCAGCTCTCGCTCGAGTAGCCCTGGCCACCATACTGCGCTCCATACTGGGAGTACGCTGCCGCATCCCACTGCTGTTGGTAGTTGGCACCGTATGCCTGCGTGTTGTACTGGTCTCCCGAGGGCCCGGCCGTGGCATAGCCTCCACTCTGGTCAGCGCCGGACAAAAGGTTCAGGTCGAAGCCATCCTCCGGGCTGAGCTGTGAGAAGTCAAACTGACTAAGAGCGCCACCTGCTTCCTCTCGAGAAGTTGCTATTCGCGATGTGTGCCCGCGGTGCTTGCTCGAGCCCTTGGAGGAACTGCCCCCTCGACGGGAACTCGAGCCTGAAACGCTCTCGTCGTCTGTGGACTTGCGATGGCTCTTCTTCTTGGAGCCCGAGCGAGTGTACTCGCAACGAAGACTGTTGCTCCGACACCGTTCGCAGCCGTTCTTGTCTCCACTGCAACGAAGCTATAAACAGGCAGACGTATTAGCAAACAAGCTTTAGTAGAAGCGGCCGAGTACACTCCTTGGCGCCGTCGAACCAGGCTTGAAGGAAGCGGACTCGCTAAACCTAATTGCCGGGAAGATGGGGGCAAGCGTACCTTTTTCTCGTGGCATCTATCGCATGCCTGGTGGGAACTAGAGCGGGCCGTGACAGGGTCGAAGCCATTGCGAACGCTCTGGACCTCATCGGTCTCAGGATCGTACTTCCACGTTCCAAACATGGTTGTATGTGTGCTGTATGTATGTATATGTGTGTGTGTTTGTTTGTATATCTGACTGTTCCTGATGAGGACGAGTCTCGATGATCCATATAATGGGAAAAGGGTGAGAATGGAAGGATGACAGTGATGATATGTAGGCAGCTAGCGTGGAAAGAAGGATGCAGATGTTGGTTGTATATGTATATATGTATATACGTATACGGATGAATCTATGCTCGACCTTGAAAGACTTGTGTGACTTGTTTTCTGCCTGATAGGAAGCATCTCGTGACGTCTTATAAACGTTCGAGGGGGCATCTTCTTATGAGTCGTGGCCAAGCTCGAGGGTCTTATAGGCAACCATGAGAGAAAAAAAGAGCAGCAGCAAGCACCCTTCTTGCCATCTGCCATTGAGATGATCAAAAAAAGGGACCCCATCCTGGCGGGCATGATAGCATCGTGCCGAGCCGCACTACCAGGCTTCTGCTCATGGAACAGGCACCATGTAGTTGGCGGACCCCTGTTAGTTCGATCTATCTGATGGTCCGGGACTCCGTCTAAATGCCCGCCCTAAATCGACAAAGGATCCATTGCAGTGCCGTGGTTCTGTGCAAGGTGAATGAACCCATTACGTTGGTCTTGTTTTTAGAAGCTAGACTATGAGAGAAAGAGTGGAAAGGCTGCCTAATCTCCCGGTAGGATCGGTTTGTAGTACATACGTAGAGTTGGTCTAAAGTTAGGGTTGGTCGAGTTAGTATGATAGAGTTGAGTATGTGCCTAGAGTTGGTTTTCCCTGTTTGTTGGTCATGTTGGGTTACTATTGGTCCGGTTCATTCCCAACCGAGGCCATGCCTTTCAACATAGTAGGTACATAGACTGCGCTACATGGGCACGAATAGGTAATGGGATATGTCCTACTACGTAGTATTCGGGAATACCCAACCCTACGGTCTGCGTGGCTGTGCCGCATAACTGGCCATAGAAAGTCTAGTCTAGCCTGTGAAGATAGATATTGATAGTATGACGGTGTAGCACTGCATTGCAGCGGCCCCCAACTTAAGCGCTTGGATTGCTTATACACAGCAACAACGCGCAGCACAGCACAGCGCAGCACGCGGGCTGCTTGCCATGTCTAGTCAGGGCTACTTGGAGTATTCTGCTCAATTTACGAATTAGGAAATCTCCTTGATGTGCCTTGCATCCTTTGGATCTGCAGCACCACGGCATTGATCAACGGTTTGGTCTGGGTTTGTTTTGGCTTCTGTCCCGCCGCCACGACTGACCCATGTCGTTTCGTCAAAACCCTCATTTCTTCTGTTGGTTCTTAGTCTCAAACGTGGAGAAGCAAAAAAGGCGAGACAACTAAAAAACGTGCCGCAATTTTAGGCAAAAGCCTCCACATGTCAAACCAACGAAGGAAACCGACCCCGATACTCAGCCATTAAAACGTCATGACGATAATTAAACCCCAACCTTTGTTTTTTTCAATATCGTATCATGATCCTTCTGGACTACCGGGAGTTGAGTCATTCTAGCGGGCGGGGCTTATTTGTCCCTGTCTCTCTAATCTCTGTTCTCTGTTCTCTGTTCTACCAGAGACTGTTACTGGACATACATCCGAGGCAGAGTAATACGGGTTTAAAGTGGTTGCATGGGAGACAACTAACAGACAGAGTAATACAGGCCAGGTCAGTCGACGTTGATGTTTCAATGGGGGCTGTGAGTGATGCGGCGAGTATGTAATATCTACAAAGTTGCCCAAGTTGTATCAAAACTGCACATTGATCTGATACCACGTATCAGCCTCGTACGGCACGGCACGCTATCTAAGTGGTGGGATCACGGTGGTGGTTCGAATTTAGGCAGACTGTGGAGGCTGAGGCTATCACTCTCAAACCTCCCCTCATCACTCAAGCATCATGGGACTCACAAAGCAGGCCTCATGGTTTTTTATCACCTCGTATATTTTCTATCAAATTGACAAACTACCAAACTGACTGGCCGACTTAGTCACTCATCTCATCTGTGTGTGAAAATCCCAAACTGCTTCTACGCTTACACGTCCTTGGTATCTATCTAGATTCTGGTCGTCACGCCGCCCAATGCACGTTCTTGATCTCTCTGACTTCGAGAGACTCAGCATGGCGGATCAGATCTTCCACTACGATGCCGCTGTCAAGTCGCTGAACCCTCCCGTCATCCCAATGCACGAGAACCTTGGCATATCGCTTGTCGGGTGCCAAGAACGAGGCAATGCGATCGCATGATGTGCTTGGGATGAGTGATATAGGGTACGACGGACCGTTCTCTCGGTTCAACGCGCTTCTGGACTTGTCAACAACCTGAATGAGGTACCTGCCCTCTGCTGTGCGCTTGCTGCGTCTCGATCCTTCGGCGGCCCGCTTGGCAGACATCCCGGGCCCCTGGTTCTGGTGGTGGTCGTGACTGTGGGCTGTGCCAATTGGGTGGGGGCAACATTTACAAGTACACTTTGTCGGGTCATTGTTTCGATACCGTCCTTTTGATTCAAGAGGAAGGACATATGTGCCATATGTTGAGGATCCCCAGCTGGGTTTTGACGCCCGACCGCTGTTGAGAAAAGTGTTGATCTCTTCAGGGGTTGAACGAGAGTACTCACCTTTCTGATGAGAAGTATCGTCCCTTTTGGAGCGAGGTCTGGTCTCGTGACCATCTTGGCTTCCTCTTCTCGAACTGTTCCTCCTCCCAGAGCGGGCTGTATCGGGATGAACTTGGTCGGAATGAGCATGTTCTCTTCTTTCGGGGCCAGAACGGCTTTGTCTCTTGGCATGGTCATTTCGTGTGGGTTGAGAGCGCTCACATGGTCTCACATCACGACGACTTTCCCTGCCTGAAGACGCCTCTCTGTAGCTCGACGAGCGCTCTCCTCGGCTTCTGCGATCTGCGTAAGACCGATCCTCCTCTTTTGTTCGGGTATCTCTTGGATGTCGATGGCGTTCTTCTCTCTTCATGTAAGAATGATCGTCTCTCTTCGCATAAGAGGCTGTTCGCGACACCGACTGTGCGCGATAGTAGTCATCATGAGCACGAGTCTTGTAAGGCTCGTCGCTGTACCTGCTGTCACGAGGCCGTGACGAAGACTGGCTTCGCCTCCTGGCAGCGGCAGCGTCAAGGTCGTAGCGTTGAGATGAGTACGACATGATTGGAGTTGTTTTGTGATGCAAACCTGGGTATGTATAAATGTTCTTGAGTGCGAATTGCTTACTGCTATGTTGTCTCTGGTGTTCGTTCAGGTTTGTGAGTTTCGTTGATACTATCTATCACATTTACTTCACGAACCCTCTGGGCTATAAGTACCGAGTCTTCGAGGAGAGGCATGTTGGCCATCGCTCGAGACGTTTGTTGAACACTGAACATCGCCATGGTGTTGGGTAGTCAAGACATGCGAACATGCGGTGTTCTTTGTTCCATTCTTAGATTCTGTCATGTTGTTCACTCGAACAGTACCTACTTGGGAGCTGTTCTCAAGTCTTCTTGGTCATGGCCGAATTGGTTTGTAGCGATTCCCTTGTCAATTGTCAAGTCAAAGACATTTTCAAAGAAGTACGTTTCAAAGAGATCGAGGTTTCATGTTGATAGAATTCGAGTCTGTTTGTGTCTGTTCAGTTGGTTTAAGCCGGTAATCAAGCCTCTTATCGAGCCGTCCAAAGATGGCAGGTCGCTCATGGTTTGATTAGGCCAATCCTAAATGGAAACAGCGGGAAGGTGGAAGAACGAATGGCGCGATGAGGCTCGGGGCCCTAGCAGGATCCGACAGTTGGTTTCTAGGGGTTCTGGCAGAGATAGAGTCCCCTAGAACGAAGAGCAACCAATGAGTTGTCTTGTCCTGTCTGCATCCAGTCTTCCCCACAGTGACCAAAGGGGGCTAAGGTTGCGGCAAAAGCCACAGTCCACTCTCCAAAAGGCCAGCAAAGACATCCCCATTCCATTCCATTTCAACCGCCCGCACTTTAATCTTCAACCTTCAACTTTTTGGCATTGCCTCGTTTCCTTTCTTCGTCAACTCAATCCCTCTTCACCGGTGTCTTTTACTCATTAATCAAGATGGCTCTCTCTCCTCAAATGTAAGCAACCCAACTTCTCACGCGACACCTCGTCGCAAAGCTCTTGACACAATCATGCTGACATTTCTTGCGATAGTACCAACCTGGTCATCATCCTGGGTATGATGCAGGTTTCCAAGCGCGTCCCCTTTGATGATCCTTTTGTGCTCAACATTGTCCGCGCCGTCTACCTTGCCAGCAACGTCATCATTGCTGGTCTTTACTTCTACACCCAGCTGAAGATCAACAAGAAGAAGGGTATGTCAAACTTTCCGCAGCCTCCGTGATAGAACCTCAAACGGTGCGATGCTAACCAAACCTTTACAGATCTCACCACCCTCAAGTATGTTGAGCCCGCTCCCATGGGCTCCTCTGAGGAGGGCAAGCTCGTCACCACCACCATCCACGCCTACGACAACGAGCAGATCCGCACCGCTTTCCGTGGCCAGGCCATGGGTATGGCCATGATGGCTTTCATGCACTTGTACATGAACTACACCAACCCTCTTCTCATCCAGAGCATCATCCCCCTCAAGAGCGCTGTCGAGAACAACATGGTCAAGATCCACATCTTTGGCAAGCCTGCCGCCGGTGACCTCAAGCGTCCCTTCAAGCAGCCCGCCGGCTTCATGAGTGCCATGCAGGGTGGCCCTGCCCAGAGCGACAAGAAGGCCATCGAGACCGCTGAGCGCGCTGGTCGTGGTGGTGCCAAGGAGGAGTAAACTGCTATCACCGAAAAGATGGTTACAGGTTTCTAGAATTAGGTTCGGCTTTAAGCTAGGGTCAATTTCAACCCTGGTTGTACTATAATACATGGTTTGCAAAAGCATTTGTGTTATGGCGAATAGAAAGGATTGAGTAATTTGTGGAATGATGTCTAATATGTACGATATCGATACCGTTACGATAAAATTGGAGGTATGATCTGTGTTATCGCTGTCTGCTGTCAGCCAAATCTGCGTGAATTGCAGTCACGTTTTCTCGTGTTAATTGGTGACATAATTGAGATTTCTGATCGCGACAATCCGCCCCTCCGCCACCCATCGATCGCCGTCATATCGAAGGACAGACTTTGGACCCTGATTTTCCTTCTACATTCTTTCTCCTTAACTCGCAGTCTGCTGCAACCCTCCTCGCCAAACCTCATAGTCATATTGCGAAAGCCGTCAATCTTTCTCCAGTTGTTTCAGGATATTCCACAATCCTCCACAACGTCATGGAACGACCATCTACACCACCTCGGGCGACAAAGCCTGCGCCTGTTATTTCTCCCCCTACACCAGAAGTCACAAAGCGCATAGTATGTTGGAGCAGGAAGCAGATGTCGAATTTTCTTGGATCGCTGACTCTTGTCTAGGAAGAAAACCGACTCCGCGCAAAGGCAATCAGAGATCAGCGTGAAGCTGAACAACGAGCGACCGGCACTGTACCCGAAATTCCCAAAAGCTCCGGCGGCTTTGTACCAACAGAAGATGTCTACATTTCTAAAACTGCCAACGGAAAGCGACCTTATAGCTCCATTTCGACAACAGAACCTAAGGGAACAAATCGAGATGGACGCAATAAAGGCGATGAAGAGACCCTACGCCCTGCGCGCAAGTTTACAAAGTTCGTGGATTATAATATGAGTGCCATGACAGATACAAAGGGTGGTTTCTTGTCGACAGAGGACGATCCCCATAACTATGCACTCGGTGGCAAGAAGCAGGACGATGCACAGCAACGACCAAAGCACATGAGCGTTCAGGAATGGGAAAGACTACAGTTAATACGGAACTTGAAGCGACTAAAGGCTGGACCATTTGAGCCGGGTCTTAGTGTTCTCGCCGACGACGAGACACGGAAGAAGTGTAGGGATTGCAAGAGTTTGGAAATCGACTTTGTCTGGGAAGAAGTATTCCATCTTTGTGTGTGCAACAAATGCAAGGAAAAGTACCCCGAGAAGTACTCACTGTTGACCAAAACCGAGTGCAAAGAAGATTACCTGCTTACAGACCGTGAGTTGTGTTACCAGGTATTTTGTTTGGCATCGCTAACCTGGAATAGCCGAGCTACGAGACCCTGAGCTATTACCTCATCTTTCCAAGCCAAACCCGCACAAATCCCACTGGCACGACATGATGCTATTTCTACGGTGCCAGGTGGAGGAGTATGCTATCAAGACGAAGTGGGGTTCGTCAGAAGCACTGGACGCCGAGTACGAGAAGCGAGAGGCTCAAAAGAAGGCTCGCAAGGAGGCCAAGTTTAAGGAGAAATTATTGGACCTGAAGAAAAAGACACGTACAGACGCTTTCCGCCGACAGGCTGGAAATTTAAGCAAGTCTGGGGCAAACAAGTTTGGAGATGCAATAGGGGGTGGGAAGCATGTGCATGAGTGGGGACGGACAGTTGAGAACGAGGACGGCATGACGGTCAAGACGTGTGTTGATTGTGGGATGGAAGTCGAGGAAATGGAGTTTTGAGACATTGATATCTATTTCGTTTGACAGGTGGGGGTTTGGAGTTGGGTTCTTTTCAGATAATGAATGATATAGAGCACTATGCCTGCCTGTGCCGCCGAGGACAATATACAACAAACAAGCTTTTGTTTGCGGATACTTTGCACTTTGTTTCTTGTTAGCTGTCATCAAAGAGAATCCCCTGTCGATATGCTGATGATCTCCAGGGATAATACCAAAGTTGATGCCTGGCAGCCTCACGCTCCCAGTTGCCCAGTTTGTTCAGCCATGATTGGTCAAAAAGTCGGCGGCAAAGCAGCGATACAGAGGATAGCACCAACTAGCAGCGTGGAAGTACAGCACCAGCACCAGGGCCCGACAGGACAGCACAACAGATGCACCTCCAAGTACCTGGGGCAAGCTTGGTTTCTTAGCAGCACCCGACCTGACGTCGATTTTTTCCCGACTTACAACCAACATACACCAAACTACGATATAACGACTTGTCTGTCTGTCTTTACAGCCGGTCCAAGACCGATTCTCTACTGAGACCATAACACGTATCAAGATTCCAGGAATCCTTTGCGCAGGAAACTTGCCAACCTCTAGCCTGGCCTCGCTTCGCTCCGTCACTTGACTTCAACTTCACACCACAGCCCATCCACCGCACCGAGCTTGTCCGACTTCGAACCGGCACTCGCTCGCCGTCAACGCTATCTCTCCCATACCGACCCGGACCTCCATGCACCCGCCCAATTGAGAGAGGCGCGCCGTGATGGGCCCAAATGCTGGCAACGGCGTGGGCGGAATGGAAATGGGGCCTATGATGCAGGGCAACGGCTCCAACCTGCCCCAGGCTACCGAATATACCCTCCAGGGCGTCATGCGCTTCCTGCAGACCGAATGGCACCGACATGAGCGTGATAGGAACTCGTGGGAGATTGAGAAGCAGGAGATGAAGGGCCGCATTGCCAACCTCGAGGGTCAGGCGCGGAGAGCTGATGCCACACAGCGCGTGCTGAGGAAGTACGTTACCATGCTGGAGCGCAAGGTTAAGGAGCAGACGGCCCAGCTCCAGGGGCAGGAGGCTGTCGATGCGGAAACGGCTGCTAAAAACGACCGCGCTGCAAAGATCCAGGAGAAGTTAAGATGTGAGCGAAACCTCCCATATGCTGGTTCGATATACTAACGCTGCTATAGCTACTTTGGAGGATATGCCCGTTCCCGGTGTCGATGGTGTTAACTACGAGAAGCTCGATCGAGGTGATGAGGAGGCCCAGCGACAGGATCTCAAGACCTTCCTCGACCAGTGCCAATCCGAATTTATGTACCTTATGATTACCCCCGCAAACCCGCAACCGCCTCGAGAGTCTCCCCCGTTACCGATTATGGAGGATCTGCGAGAGGTTGAGGCATTTGGCATGCCCGCGCCCCAAGCTATGGAGCGGCAGTTTCAGCTGCCCACGCGAAATGCCCAAAACCATGTCCAGGAGATGAACTCTAGAATGCCCCAGCAGAACCACGTACCTCATCAACAGAACCAGCAGCAACACTTTACTCAGAAACAGCAAGAACTACAGCCTCAACCCATGGTTCGTTCTTCGGCCGAACACCCCCCTGTCATGTACCAGAACAACAACGACTGGCCCGCCCCTGTATCTGTAACCTCTCGACCAGTTGAAGAACAAGTTACTCCGGCAAACCATGCAGTGGAAGTTTTAGGTGGAATGGAGGATTCTGCCGAGCTTAGAGAGAAGCACTCTGCGCCACCAGAGACAGACGGGTGGGACTTCCCGGAGGGTACATTCCCCGAACCTGGGAACTCTCAATCTAACCAGTCTCAACCAAACAGGCCCGATACCGATGCCTTCCCTGCTGCCGATAACCTGCCTAAATCCCCGACCCGACGAGATAGCTCTCACCGAAGAAAAGGGTCCATGTCTCGACGACGGAGTGCCGACCATGAACTAGCTTTGGCTGCGCAAAAGGCTGAGAGTGGTAACTTCAAGCTCAGATTCGGATTACGGGGCCATCTTGACACTGTTCGGACAATTATATTCTCTGGGGGCGGTAGTCCAGGAGAGCCAGAAATCTGTACTGGTGGAGACGATGGTATGATCAAGCGTTTCCACATTCCTAGGTTAGACGGCCATGCTGGAAGTCTTGCGCACACAGCTTCAGATCTTGATGTCACAGCCAACTTTACGCATCGCGGTCACTCGGGAGGGATTCTCTGCTTGACATCATGGTCTCCTTCGCCAAACTTCTCGACTGGAGGTCGCGCAACTGGCGACGGCTGGATATTCTCTGGCGGTCAAGATGCGACTATTAGAGTTTGGGAACGTGGAAGGGTTGATCCCAAGGCGACCCTCGAAGGCCATACAGATGCTGTGTGGGCTATTTGTGTCCTCCCGGCTACTCTTGGTCAAATATTTGGAAGCTCAAGTCCTTATGGCAACACTGATCGCATCTTGGTTGTGTCTGGTGCTGCAGATGGCAGTGTTCGTTTGTGGTCAGTCAGTGCGCCTCCTCAGTTGAGCTCACCACAACCTGGAACGAACCGAGCCATGACTGGCCGTGGAGGTAGAGTCCGTGGCAACTCGATGAGCTCTGGCAGTGCGTTCCCCAACACTCCTCAGGCTACTATTGCATCAAACTCGCCCTTCAACCATACCCTTGTCCACAACATTGCGAGGTCAGACGGTTCCACGGCCAGCCCAACGTGTATTACACCTCTTGGCACTACCGGCGAATCCTTTGTCGTCTCTTACTCTGATGCCGCCATTATTGTCTACGATACACGAACTGGTGAACAAATCGGTACTATGGATAGCTCGGAGACATATGACCAGACGATCAAGACTAGTGTCAACGCTGTTGTGGCGACGACACTCGGTCTTGACCAGGCCAGCCAGAACCATAGCGGCGAGGAAGATGCCGCTTCAGGCGCCACTGGCGGTGGAAGATCAATGGCTGGTTCAGGCGTAGAGGGTACTATTATTTCTGGCCACGAAGATCGCTTCATCCGGTTCTTCGATGCCAACAGCGGTAAGTGTTTTGTACCAAAACGAAAAACAACAACTAATAAAGACGCAGGCCAATGTACATACAATATGATTGCCCACCCCGATGCCATTGCCAGCTTATCTCTTAGCCCCGACGGACGTGAACTCGTCAGTGCTGGCCACGATGCCTCACTCCGCTTCTGGAGTCTCGAGAAGAGAACGTGCACGCAAGAAGTGACAAGTCACCGAGTGATGCGCGGCGAGGGCATCTGCGCCTGTGTATGGAGTCAGGACGGAAAATGGGTTGTCAGCGCTGGCGGCGACGGCGTGGTCAAGGTATTTGCACGATAATGGAGACGGCTCATGACAGACAATGTGGTTTTTGGTGTGGGCGGTGCATTATCATTGCCTGGCAGTTTCAATGGCATTGTAGCAGTTGGATGACGAGACGAAGACGAAGACGAAATGGCTTTAGTAACGAACGGGAAAGCCCATTGTGTTATAGTATTCTATGTGCTATGTGTGTGTGTTTTCTTGGAGGAAAGGATGATTTCGCTTTATTTTATACTACTCGTCGATACCCGGCATTTAGTGATTTGCTCTTTTTTCTACTTTATAGCATTATCACAGGGAGTGTATTTTATAGTAAACTAACATATGTAATCTTTCTTGGTCACTCTATAAAAAGGAAAAATTACCCATTGATGGAAGTTGGTAAACTTGCAAAAAAGAAGATCTGCTTCATAGCAGATGGCTGGATCTCTCCCGCCGGGAATTGAACCCGGGTCTCAAGCGTGACAAGCTTGCATACTGACCACTATACTACGGAAGATTAGACGGCTGAAGCCGGCTGTAGTTGGGGGGTTGTTGAAAATTGGTTCGTTGTAGAGGTACATAGAGCCTAGTGATACAAAGACTTGCTTGGAGGTATCACTTACATTCGATTTCCAAGACTTGATTTTAACTACAGGTATCTTCATGACAAAATGAGTCTCCATTGTGGAAACCAGCACGAGTATGACTGGTGTTCTTTTGGCAGTGGTCGTTTACGCAATGTGCTTGCCAAGGCCACAGATATCCAGCATATTAGTCTATTTACTTATGACAATGCGTACCGGAGACGAGGTGAACGAGAACTTTTCTCCTTTACGCAGTATCTTTCCTATTAGCCACTGGCACCAGCTTCGACATTTTGGCCTGCCCCGTTTCCACGTTCAGAAAGATGACGTTATTGAGTTTCTACAATCACTACCGCAAACGTTAACATCGGTCGAGCTGAGCTTTCTTTTTTTCTTCCCAAACCAAGGTAAATATCGTACCTTGTTAGAAGACATGAGGGACAAACTGGGCTGGCGTGAGCGAAGACTCGTAGACCAACCTAGAATAGTTGTCCGTATTGATGAATGGTTTCAACCAGGTTTTGGCGCTGTGCTACAAGATCTCAGTCGTGAGGTGGACGGTTTCGTCTATCATGACGGCGAGAACCCGTTTGAAGAATTTGAAGAATTGAGTTGGTTGACAAATGTCACTAGAGGTGCTAGGGTGGTGGTGGATGCATTCGGGTCCGATTATGAATACTCAAATTTAGAAGGTGTATAAATGGAGACTGATTCGATCTAAACAGAGATGTGAGTTTAACAGTATCAGAAGGTGTATAGTTGGTGATTTATAGACATATGAGCTATAGAATATGTGATCCAACTTGTATACTACAACTACTAAGGTATTCAACTAGTTAAGATACATAGATGTGGGCTGTCCTCGCCTACAAGGATCAACCTCTACAACGACTACCCTATTCATCCTCGAGACATACAATAAGCTCCCAAGTTACCATCACCAATATCGAAAATAACTTTCAAATAATGGAATCAAATTATTCAATCATGACAGGATACATTTTGTTAGTTTTAAGATAGATATACATAGTAATTATTTGCATTGCAACAGCTGTACGTCCTCCCCCACTCCACCCAACTCTTGCATTAACACGTACGCTACACCATGCTGTGGTAAATGCTGATCGAACTGGGCCTAAGGTGATCAGAAAAATTAGCCGCTGGAAGCATAAGAGACGAAATCAGTAGGTCAACTTATGCTACTTGGATCATCTATTTATTTTTGTATAGTCAAACTTGACAAGTCAACTTTTCTGCTCGTTTCTCAGCTGTATCCGTAGATCACTGCCTGTGTATTAACTTGTTGCGACTGTATGTTGGCACTAGTTTATGCATGGCGTTGTTATCAAGTACATAGTACACTTGTGGCGGGTAACCCGGAACTTCAGCTCATCCGTGTTTCATTTTCATCACCGACTTTTCATCTTTTCATTTATTATGCATCATTCCTCGCTCTTCACTCTTCCTCCTCCAAAACAAAACTACTACTCAGAGATATACGAATATAGTTTCACATAACTAAATAGTGCATCTCAAAACACTCTGCCTTTTTGAATACCTACCTACCTAGTCTGATACAATTCCATCTCCACCTTCGGCGTCGCCTAGATTTATACGGATATATATGGGGCTCGTTGGATATTAATTAACTACTTAGTCAATATTGTGCTTCACTCCCCTGTAGATCTCGGCAGACAAAAACTTCGACAAAGGATCTGTCCAGATCAGATACTCTTGCAGCGACAATGACAAGTGCAGTGAAACCACCTGAGAGCTGGATTCCTTTGCCAGCGACGGCAAGCGAGGAGCACAAAAAGTACTGGAATCTATTCCTGGAACAATGGGAGCTACAAAAGTCCCATTTCCCTCAGGATGAAGAGGCCTGGAAGAAGCTTTCTCTAAAGCTCCAAAAGGGGAGGTCATGCAAACTATTCAATCACTATATTGCAAAGAAGGAACCCCCAAAAAATCTCACTTGGGGCCATCTTGTTGCCGCCATTATCCTTTTCGGGAAGACAAAGGTCGTGGGCTCGACTTTTGGTCAGAGGATTCAGGAAAAGTACCCTCACTCGGATATCACAACCATGAAATACAACACGTCGGGGCCAACTCTCGATGCCACAGGTAAAACTCTTCTTACAAGACGAAGAACAATAAGGCATGGCGAAAGCGAAGTAAGAGAAGGGGAAGATGACGAGGACGAAAACGAGGAAGAAGAAGAGCAAGTACCACAAGAACAAGGACAAGAAGATGAAGGAGACCAAAACTACAGAGTTTCCCCAGAGGCGGAATCGTCAATATCAGTGTCCCAACAGCCAAGGAGACCTTCCACCAACACTCCCATTACCTTGCCAAGAAGCACCATTTGGCGGACCAGCAACATCTTCAGAACCCAATCTAACAAGCCCAAAGCCAGCAGTCCTCGCAAGAACGACTCTACTATAAACGTTTTTTCCTCAAACCTAAACCTTGATACCGTCATCAACGTCAACGTTGCTGAAGAGACGGCAGACTCCAATCCCATACAGGCCAACGATCAGATCGTCACCAATACCAGTCCTGATACGAGTATCGGTGATGGCTGTGATGGGATTTATTTATTTGAACACGCTGCTGCCGATGCCGCCGCCGCCGCCGCTGCCGCTGCCACTGCCAACACTACTACCAGGAATACACCCCTGGAGAATAGCTTTGCCAGTAATGCTTTCACAAACGCTGGGTTTACTGCCAACTCCACGACTGATAATGAGCACCACAACGGCAGACTCAGGGGTCCTGTCTTTTCCCCAAGCACATGGAATATGATAACGGGCAAAAAGCGAAAAATTGACCAAGTCGGAGATAATATCACACCACGGCCCAGCCCACTCCCACAAGCTACGTGGGGATCGTCAATCTCAAGGCAGACCTCCCCCCATGTTAGCACTCCTGGGGAGACTGTCGATACGAATCTCGAAGAGCTCTCCAACCACACTGATGCTCTTGGACGCATCTTGAAACGCTATCATCAATTAAGCGGCTATGCGATTCGCCTGGACGGGCCCGAGCAGGAGCTCCCAAAACTACGCGACAAGAGCACCAAGATACTGAGCGATATTGAGGCTTGGGGTTCGGAGTTAACCAGGTCGAAAAAGAGGGCCATGGCCGAGATGGAAAGCCTTCGCGACGCCAACCAGAAGCTGGAGAAGAAGAACCGAGATTTGGAGTGGGCAAGTACTATGACTCAGGCAAAAGCCGACAAAGCCCACGACAAGCTTGTTGAGCAGTTTGCCCAGCACTTGTCCGACTCCAGAACCGAGTTCGACGGCTTCCGACACGACGTTCAGAAGTCACTTGAGGAAAGTGAAGAAAAAGCTGGTCGTTCCTTGCAAGAAAAGCTCGCGAGTCTCGAGGCCCAGATGCATACTTCGGCAGCCACTTTGAAGGTAGATCGTGCCAGAGAAGATGAGATGACGCAGTCCAGGTTACAGCGTTTGGAGGCGATGCTCGAAAAATCGATCGAGAATAATAAACAACTAGCAAGGCGGATTTCGGGACTCACGGGCCTCGTCGGTGATGTTGTTGAAGTCGCTGAGGTCGTCAAGTCAGAAGAGCAATGGCTGTCAGCACTCGAAAGGTACGGGCTGAAGGAATAGAGACGGGATATTGTTATATATACAGATCTTGCGACGTACTTGGCCAGTAGAGTAGAACCAGTCACTACTGCAAGACGAACTGAATAGCGTTTTTCTAAACATGGATTCTTTAAGTACTTCTTGATTGCTATCTTTTGGCTATCTGGTCTGGCTTGGGAAGATCTGACCCTTTATGAGTACTGCATAGCTTCCCAAGTCTAACCTGCCGCCTCTAATAAGTCACTTTTTGTCTTCCAACTCAGCTGTCTCATTCCCATAAACTACAGATCTTTTGTCGTCTAGTGGACGAATCTAAAGTCCATACGCTGTTGACCCTCATCCTTAGTGTTGAGAAGATAATCTTGCTGCTGCTCCTTGGTCAAAGCATTCCATCTTCTGTCGCGGACCTGGTTTCGCCAGACATAAAACCACTTGACCAAGTAGAACAGGACAATGTTGATGCAAGTGATACCAAGAATCACCCTGTTTCCGCGGCGGTACAACGGCTGATCATCTTCGCGGAAGATATTAGACGCAGCAATGTTACCGCTCTGAACGGTCATGTTGTATAGAGCGGCGCTGATGGCTCTAGTGCGCACACTGTTGCTGTTCTTGGCGTTCCATCCCACGAGAATGGCGTGGCAGTATGGGTAGCTGAGAAGACCGGTGATGAGGGCATATCGAACCCAGGGGGAGATATCAGCGGGGAGGACAACCAGGGCGAGAACCCAGGGGAAGATCCAGATGTTGGATATGGATGATAGTATGCTTCGCTCCTTGACGCGGCCGGAGAGCCAGGTGATGATGAGCAGGTTAACTGCAAAGAGGAACTGAGAGGGAATGGCGAGAAGATTGGCTTGGAAGACGGTGAAACCGATTTGACGGAGGATGAAGGACAGGTAAGTGGCGAAAGGCGAGGGAGGAATATAGACCATGAGACCGATGATGTATAGCGGCCACTGCTCCCAGTCCTTGACGGCCTTCCAGAGCTTGGAAAGGTTGACAGCTTCTCTGTTGTAGTGTTAGTTCATGATACCAGTAGTTCAGATGCTGTGGGACATACCGGTTGTTCATATCTCCCTTGCTAGGATCATCGCGAAGAAGTCTGTTCACCATGATGTACTCCTCACGCTCATTGAACCACCCGTCTTTGCCACGGAACCAACTCTTGGTCTGGCAAGGGCCTGGGGGCATGAGAACCCAAGAAAAGACACCGATGATGAAAGTGGCAATCGCTTCGATGAGGAATCTACAAAAGAGTTAGTTTCAGTTTCGAGACTTAGATGATATGGTCCTTACAGCCATCGCCAACCACCCCATCCCAGGATGCCTCTCATCTGAAGAATACCAGCAGCAAGCAAAGATCCAATGATATTGCTGGTGCTGAGAGCGGTCCAGAAGAAGGCCAGTCTAATGGGTAGCTCATTGGACTTGTAGAAGTAGGTGAGCCAGAGGACAATGTCACTATATTTGTTAGAGATTGATACTAGTAAGGTGAAGTGTCTAGACTCACGGGATGAATCCACCCATCAAGAGACCCAAAAGAGCCTTGATGGCAAAGTAAGCACTCCTGCTCTGCAGCGCAGCTTGTGAGCCAGAGACGAGGGACCAGCAGCAGATGAGAAACGGAATCCATCGATCAGCACCGAGTTTCTTGCTGATTAAACCACTGGGGAGTTCGGCAGAGAGGAAGCAGACTAGGAAGATCTAGGTCATCTATATCAGTGTTGAGTTACAGGAAAAATGGAAAGGACACTTACCGTTTGGCCATAGTTAAAGTCATTTGTGTTCATGCCAATCTCTGGTAGCTATGAGTGACGATTAGTTTGCTTTCGAGTAGCATCGGGATGAGTGTCTACTTACCATGTTATCGGAAATGGCACGGTTGATGTTTCGACGGTGAAAGTCTAGGGAGAGGAACATGACCCATGCCCATAGACAAATCCGAAAGTCGATCTATACAGGCGTTAGCATATAGTTATCACTGAAAAAGAAACCTTCAAAGTGGTTAAGTAGGGTAATCACCTTTCGAACAAGCTTCTTCTCTTCGCCATCGGTCCAAGTAAAGCTGGGATCAAACCGATGTCGGTTCTCATACTCGGCCTTTTCATAGACCTTTCTCCAACGGTCTGCGATCTCAGGATCCGAAAAGGGGTGCTCAATTGACGACGAACCAGATTCATCGCCGCTGTCAAGGGGAGATTGGTCGTGGTCCTTGACATCAACCACTTTGGTGGTCTTGTGACCATCGTCGCTGGAAGCCATCGTGGAGGACTAACAATAGCTGAGGTCTTCTGTTCCAGGAAGATGTTGGGAAGGAAGCCGCGGAGATGTCTGAAAACGAATGGTTGTTGATGGATGCATGGGTGACTTATAAGGGATTGCGCTTTCGTCCTGGTTTGGACTTGAACTGGGTAGCTGAAAAGTTCGCCTTCAGACATGCTAAGATTCTCAGTCAAGGAACGAAACCGGGGCTATCAATGTCGCGATGAGCTTTGGAAATCACCTCAAGTCTAGGCGAAGATGGGTGCTGTGCTACGCGATAGACGTAGCGACTCATTGACGCCCCAATAGATGCACTAGGGTGTCAAAACTGGGGGTTATTAGACTATAGATTCATGGTTAATCCAAGATGGCCACTTGTAGCCGATACAACGGGTTCTAGTTGAGTTATTGTCTGTGAGATTGAACCAACATTTGCTCCAGAAGCCAATAAGAACCCTTGGATAAGGATGCGTAAGATAGTATTGAGCCAAGTTGCATTCATGTTACAGCTAGTAGGGTATAAAGTACGAGTTGTGGCTAGAATGGTAGTCTATTGAGAGGGGTTCGTGATATCTCATAATGAAAGATATGGCGTGCTGGCCAAGGTTGATGATCGGGCCAATCGTTGCTAGAACCGACCGAGAAGCCGTGAAAAAGACCCAGGATCTAGAATTGACCGAGTTATGCAGTAATAACTTGTAACAACTGAGATGGGAGCAAGACATAGTTGATGAGACTTACAGTAGAGTTGTCCTGGTGTATGTTTCTCATATCTGCCATGTATAATAGACAACAGTGTAAGTCTCGGTCAACTGTAACTCGCTTATATTTCAACCATATAAAATCTTGATAAATTCAATAATTGAGCATATAACATAAATCGGGCTTAGGTAATTATACGAAATCCGAGATATCAATTACCTGCATCGATGCTACTTAATTGTCGCATTGCGTGACCCATCCCTAGAAATTGCGACAACCACCACAACGTCTTCCATCCCACGTTTCAACATTGCGCAATACCTTTTTGCGACACTAAACTCTAGTAGTCTCTATTAGCTGCTAGTGAGATTTCTAGGTAGTATTGCACCTCTATCTTGCGAATTGCGTGCTCCGAGCCCAAACA
Organism: Fusarium praegraminearum; assembly: GCA_002093855.1. Lineage (NCBI taxonomy): Eukaryota > Fungi > Ascomycota > Sordariomycetes > Hypocreales > Nectriaceae > Fusarium > Fusarium praegraminearum. The sequence continues at coordinate 82,512 of LXHY01000215.1, read as the reverse complement.
CAAGGCGGCACCCAGGTTGATCAGCACAATGAATGCTGCATTCATGCAATGTCTCGAGCCAGAATTGGTTCCGATGTCATCTTGATGATCATCTTGGTATGTGGCTATGACGGATACAAGCTCCCGAGTTTGTATTTCCCCGCGTTGTGAATATGTACAGTGTTACAAAGGAACATCCAGTCACTGGGAGCGAGCAGTGTATATAAAGGCTTCAATTGTCTCTCAACTAGACCATTTGTTACGATTCCAGACACCCTTGAGATCTACAGAATAGAAATCATAAAAACATCATCATGGCACCTTCAGCTGTCGAGACCACGACGAACCCCGTCTCAGAAACACCAAAAGTAAAGCTATACTCTGGCCACGTCGAAGACGCTTACAAAGAACTATCCCCCACTTCCTACATCAGAGAATCTGAAGAAAAGGGCATCGACGGTCATGCTGCTGCAAAAGTAAGTTACTTATACTTGCTGACTTGATCTTCATGTATTGACTTGAACATCAGTACCCAAACTATCTTCCAACCTGGAACACAGACCAAGTCTACCCTCCTCTAGAGCCCTTTGAGCACTACGAACATGGTAAAGACGCAGACCCAGCCTTTTCAAACCTCTTGCCCTCAGATAGCAAAGTCTCTCACCTCACTCCAACGATCGGTACTGAGATCGAGGGCGTTCAACTGAGCAGTCTCTCTGACGCCGGAAAGGATGAACTTGCTCGTTACGTCGCCGAGCGCAAAGTTGTAGCTTTCCGAAACCAAGACTTTGCCGATCTTCCCATCTCTGAAGCTCTCAAGTTTGGAGGATACTTTGGCCGTCACCACATCCATCCCACCTCTGGATCTCCGGAGGGTCATCCTGAGATTCATCTCGTCCATCGAAGTGCGGGTGATAAATCCTACGAGGACTTTTTCAAGACGCGCGTGAGCTCTGTTGCTTGGCATTCTGATGTTACATACGAGCAACAGCCTCCTGGTACTACGTTCCTCTACGTACTTGACAACCCTGATACTGGTGGTGATACCCTCTTTGCCAACACCGCCGAGGCTTACAACAGACTATCACCTGCCTTCCAGAAGCTTTTGCATGGACTCAAGGCGACTCACTCTGGCATTGAGCAGGTCAACGCCAGTGTGAAGAAGGGCAGTATCAAGCGTCGTGAGCCTGTTGTAAACGAGCATCCCATCGTGAGAACACACCCAGTCACTGGAGAGAAGTCCCTCTATGTCAATCCTCAGTGTAAGTGAATCTATACAGGCACCATAATAAATTACTGACATAGACGCTAGTTACACGAAGCATCGCCGGGCTCAAGAAGGAAGAGTCCGATGCTATCCTCAACTTTCTCTTCGAGCACATCGCCTGGGGCGCAGACTTCCATGCCCGCGTCAAGTGGGCAAAGGGAACTGTTGTGGTATGGGACAACCGATCTGTTCAGCACACTGCTATTCTCGACTGGCACTCTGGTCAGCGTAGGCATTTGGCACGAATCACACCTCAAGCTGAAAGACCATACGAGACACCTTTCGAAAGCTAGATTTTAGTATGAAATACATGACGAAGGAATACATGAACAGTTTTAATGAGCTTTGAGGCTATCGCCTTTGGTCCACTTAGATATCCAATGTTCCTGCGCCGTGGCTATTTGGTTAAGGCTGATCTCCTTCGCCCACGACATATCCTCCCGTAATGCCACCCGTGTCTAAGGCGCAAGATTTGAGATAACCCTCACTCCACAGCCGTCACGATACCCCTAAAATCCCTAGAGAAACCGTCGTCCCGATCTTCAGAACACTGACTAAGGATCGCCATGTCCACAGATCTCAGAGACTAAACGAAAATCCTGGGTGCAAAGGGACCCTGAACTCTTGAGCTAGAATAAATAGAAGCTCCACCGACAACGTAGTTGCGTTCCGGATGGGTTATGGAGTCGGGGATGGCGATGGAAAACTGCATTCCGAAGACTCTTAGCCAACTGGTTACTCGCTTATATGGTCCCTTTTGCTGTAACGGTAAGCCAGGTCTTGGGATTATCCACAAATATACGCCAAGAGTAAGCCACAAAAGTCGTTCTCTACTCTGAAGAGTCTTTTTGTCTTGGATGTTGTTGACGATGTGGGAGTGGTCTCACATGAACCACGTGTAAGTGAGACAAGACAGTTCTGACAGCTCACAGCAAAATCTCACATTCACATTCTAAAAAAATTATTATTACATACTCAAAGTACATCATAAATGATCATCAACACTCTCACATCTCTCCAACTTTCAAGTCCATGATCGCTGCATCGAGTCTAGTTCAGGAACAACTGGAATTTCGCCACGCACACTATCAAAGGCACAACGCATCTAGAGCCACATAGCTCCAAACCTAGAGTTTTCATTCATTAGAAACTGACATTGAGTGATCAACGTGCGCTTTTGACAAGGCCCCTGGTATAAGATGGCAAGGCCTCTCCCGTTTGCGGCTGTTGTCTCAGTCTCTCTTTAACTACCAGCGCAACAACTTGAAATTACTTGATCTTGTTACTTTTACAGATCGAATCCACTCTTTTGAAACAAAAATATTACTCTGACGTACGAACATACATACATATACACATCTCAGCTTATTCATCATGAAGGCTTCTCTCGCTCTCTCTGTCCTGGCATGTGCCATCACAACCGCAGCTACAAGCATTCACCACCGCCGGGCCGACAACTACCTCCCTGCTGCCGGTATCCCCAAGGCCGGCTACAACGCTTATGGAGGAAACTATGATCATCCCGATACAAACAAGTGGCAGCCTGTCGGTCAGAAGCAGACGTCTTCCAACTCTGGCTCCACCACTAGTAAAAACACGGACAAGAAGGAGACTACTCAGACTGCAAAGTGCATCTCAAAGGGCAAGCTAGAGTCTATCGTCAACAAATACGTCTCTACCTTTTCAGGTATCACGGACAATGGAGCTCTCGCAAAGACCATCTTCAACGACGACGTCAAGTTTTATTCGCAGTCTATCTGGTGGACTGCGTCGTCTAGCAAGATTAACAAGTATGCCAAGGTAAGCACTCTTTCAATTCTTATTGTTATACCATAAAGCTAACATGTACTCCAGAACGACAACTACCCTCCCGTATTTAAGAATCTCAAAGAGCTTATCGCGGGAAACATTGAAAAGACCAACGACCCCAGTGCTTTCATCAAGGGACCCGTCGCCTACGGCTGCAACACCTTTACTATTTACTGGAAAGGTGACTTTGAGGTTCCCAAAGGCAGGAACCATGGCCGCGGCAATGGCATCGACTTGGTCTTCTTGAGTCCCACAACTGGCAAGATCAAGAAGGCTTATTCAGAGTACAACACTCTCAACCAGGTTTACAACTGGGGTGCCCACATTACTTGGGCCAAGGACGACGTTTGCTGTGATTGTCCCGTGGTGTTTGATCCCAAGTGCAAGTGTACCAAGTAAAGTAGCTACAGGGTTAAGCGTTGTAAGATAGCTGTAACGGGAATAGAAGGAAAAGGAGTTTGAGGGCATGTATTTAGGTCTCTGGGCAGGCGTTGAATATACACAGTCTTTACAATCCCACCCAACCGCATGTGACACAGTAAGCTAACCAGGAATTTCTACAATAACACGTCCGCGATAATACATGTTATCGTAGTTATTCCTAGTTAGCTCACTTTGTCACACGCGGTTGAGTAGGATAACGTATCTAGTTATACTGCTCTAATTATCCATTTAACCTTCCTCACCATCTTAGATTCATGTTCTAGTGGCTGGCATCTTCATCAGATCTGTCATAGACGACTAGACACCTTGGGCTCATCACCCAAGAACACATTGATCAGTTTAGAAAACTCATCTGCATACTGATAAAGGAACCCGTGCCCAGAATCAGGATATAGATGCAACTGAGCCTGAGCATTCTTCAGTTTCTTCCAGATGACAATACTGTTTTCCGTCGGTAGCAAAAGGTCATCGCTCCCTAACATTTGTCAGTATATGATGCTTCATGAATGATAACTTCGACTTACCGTTCGCAATCAAGACGGGTATGCTCAGCTCCTCAAGTCTGTTATATGACGCATCCTTTGCCTGCTTAGGATCCATAAACTTTGCAAAGGCAATGCCCTGTAGTCGAGCATTGTCCGGATCAACATGGTCAGTCCTGTCCTTCCTCGCCCCTGTGATCCTCTTCCACGCAGCCTCGCCTGCGGCTTTGCTCTTGGCCGATGTTCCAAACATACTAATCATAAAGGCCTTCTTATGCTCCTCCTCGGTCTTAGCTTTTGCTAGCAGGTTGAAGGGTGTCAGGTCGGGAGCTGACACCGTACCCTCGCCGCTGCTGGGCATGGTTCCGCAGAGAATCAGACGACGCACGAGACCTTGTCCGTTGAGAGCAACGAGTTGCGCGACACATCCTCCCATTGAGAAACCCATGACATCAGTTTTGTCAACGCCGAGGGCTCGTAGAACATTTATGTAGTACTGCGCCCATAGGAAGTATTGCTTGGGAACTTGTCCTTCTGACCGACCTACACCGGCGTTGTCGATCATGATGATAGGTCGCTTAGCAGCGATGGGATTTATAAGCGCCGGATCCCAATGATCCATTGTTCCCCTTGGTCAATTAGTCTTTAAAAGCCTTGGAAATTGAAGGGATACTCACCTGAAGTGCATTAGTAATGTGAGGGGGACGCCATTGCTTTGGCCGAAGCGTCTGTAGGCGAATTTGATGCCATCTACAGTGATGAACTGGTTTTGAGCGGTCTCGTAAGTTGACATTTTGTAGGCTTGTGGTTGAAGCAACTGTGATGTGAGAAGCTGAATGAGTGATGTTGTATCAATGAATATGTAAGTTGAAGTAAAGATGCCGAGGTTGGTCGGCATTAAACGTCAGCTGATCCGGGGAACCCTGTCAACGAATGCGTTCCTCTTTGGGAAGTTTCACAGGTCACTAGTGACATCTAGTTCAGTGTAGCATGACAAATTATCTATCATGGAATTGCTTGGAGATAATTCAGATCGGGGTTGACGTTTGCATGTTCCTTCTCACATGATAGTCAGGGGAGGGTATAATTCAACTCAACCAACAATCATATTCATACAATGTTCATTCCTCATCCAACGCCTGTACATGATATATCCCAAGAACAACATGTCCGCCCTGTCTAATTGTGTATAAAGCTCAGATCGAACTACTCCAAACCTGATGGCCCAGCATGGCCGTCAAAACTCCTACACCATATTTACCACCTTCTGTGTTTCCCTGCCATGTCTCCCAGCCAAGCCAGCATACTGCTGTTAGCTCGAACACACTCAATGCGGAGCTCACATATGTCGCCGCACTAGGTGCTCTTCTATCTCCTGGTTCTTGACCCGCTTCGCCTGTTACTCGTAGAGCGATTATTCCCGCTGCAGACAACAGTGCAAGTTGCACCTCCCGACCAAAAGGCATCGGGAACGCGGCAGTCAGACCCCAAAGAATGAGCAAAACGGCGATAGTAATAAACTCGACGCCGAGTCTTTCCAATTGGGGAGTCCCAGGGGCGTGAGAACTAGACGGCCGTGCTCCTGATCCTTGATCAGACTCACTATACTCTTGGCCTAGACTGAAGCTCTGGCTTAAAAGATCCGCCAACCCGTTTGCCTCATCGTGACTTTCCTGGGGCGCGAAGAAGCTAGGTGGTTTAAAAGCAACTTCGCGCTCATCTTCCTCATTTTCGTCCTTCTTCCTCGCCGCACCGCGGAAGAAGATGCTTTCCTGCTCTACTGGCTTACTCCTTATGATAGGCGCATTAGGCGGATTTCGCAAACGTTGAGCTGGGGTCGTTGGAGCAACAGGAACTTTGTACCAGAATGGACTTGGGTTGTTGTTCACCGGCGACTCGCCAAAAGGTCTTCTGGGTCCATTTGTGCTTGGCGAATCTTGAAATGCTCGGAATTGCGACTGTGGCTTCATCTGGGAGTCCGTGGGGGTCCAATCCATCTCGTCTGAGCATCCGACTTCCTGTGTCCTTTGCGGCGTAACGTTGAGACTGTTGAATCGATTGAAGGGACTTTCCGAGGGGCGTAGTGGACTGCTGGGTACATATCGTTGGGGCGAAAACGAGCTGGCATACGATCGTTGTGACCTGTCAGTCTGAGGAGCCTGTGTGGGTGAATCCAACGCTTCGTTCAGCAGATCGGAAAATGTTTTGGGCTCTTCTCTCTTCACTCGGGTGATTTTAGCCTGTTTTGGCGAAAAAGCAGTGTCGGAACTGCTGCCGAAAAGGGGTGTCGTGTCGACTTTAATGGATCTTTTCGCAGAGGAGTATATCTAAGCCGAGTTAGCAGACTTCCGCAAATCTCCAAGATTGACTTACCATGACCATCACGGCCGACATGACCAGGTGCGCACTAAGTTGAGCGTTACGTGACTGCGCGTGACCTCCATCCATTTCAAGAACCCGACGGAATAGGAACCGGAAGAAGACGATCAACCCCTGGAAAGAGTACCACTGAGTAAATCCTAGCAGATGTCTAGAGAATCCACGAACGACCTGCACAAACTGAGGATTCCACCATGCCGATAGTATGCTTGCGAGAACAGCAGTATTGATCAAGAAGTCTGCCGGTGGAAGAAAATCGACAGCCTGAGACAGCCCAGTTACTGCCATCATTGACCAGCTTTGATCATCGGGATCATACATTCCAACATCTTGGTGCTGCAGCGCGAACGTCACAGCTCTAAGATGCCAAAACATTTGCATGGTCAATCCTCCCCACCACAATGCCCTACCCAGACTATCAAGCCAGTTCAGGGCACTACTCCTGTCAGAAGTGCTCTTCCTTCCCCTGCTTTTCTCCATCATCCGCCGGAGATGATCTGTCTTGGCTGTGTATCCCGCTCTTTTAATCTGTCCATCCACTCTAACGGCGCATTCGTCACAGACTTGAGGGTATCGCTCCTCCAACCCCTTTCGATATCGGTAGTAGTTGCGTTCGAGCTCGGCATATTCCGGGTGGTTTGGATCGTCGGGCAAGTACTGTGCCAGTGATGAGGTAAAGAGTCGCTGATTCTTAAGACATGTGTTGCAGAAGATGCTGTCTTGAGGGAGTGAGGGAGAGGATGGTCGGGGATTGGCGTATAAGGTCGCGGGAGCTTCACGCTCGGTAGCTACTGGAGGATCCGTAATCTCTCCATTCTGTATTCTGTCAGTAAGTAATTGTGCTAAGGGTAAGAGCGCTGTTCGTACATGATCGAGGTAGTTTGTCGCATCGCATGACAGGCATAGAAACTGGCGTGTGATGCCGTCATATTTAGTATTTGATCGTTTGCCGCAATAAAAGCAGGTCAGATATTTGGTCCCTCGCAGACGTGGCATTATTTCAATACCATCTCTCTACTTGAGTGAAGGTTGGTGATAAAAGGGTTGAGAAAAGGGCGTGGTGGTGACGAGCATGAAAAAGATGTCCCTTGTTTATTCCAAGTTTAGATCATCTTTTGTTGTTTCTGCCGGGCGGTCAGGGCCTACATTTAGAGGTCATGACGGTGGGGCCTGCACTGTAGATGTAGATCCATGTCCAGTATCCTTCCAGAAGGTTAGAAGGTTACTAGGGAGTACAGCGCCATGACAAGAGCTATATCATTGCCCGATTGATTCTTTCATCATGAGGACTTCCTATCAGTGCATATTTTGGGAGGAAAATACAATAAATTGGTTTCTTTCTTAAGTATTGAAAGCTACCTAATGAGTAGGATACGCTGGTCAAACATGTAGAGGTACCTTTGTCTAAACATTCCCACTGGTTCCTGAATCAACCCGTCGGCAGGCCACTGGAGGTCACGTCACCAGAATACAGACAATCAAACACCTATCACAGCTTCACTTAACCTTTACATCCATAGAACAAAAAGCCATTTTCTTTAAATCACAACCCAAAGCTCCAACTGCTCACAGCCGTCTTTTCTTCTCGACTAATTCTTTTATTTCCATCTCCTCCAACAATGCCATCATCATGACCTCCCAAGCTTCATCATCGCATTATCCCCTCCATCTAACAATCCGCTTCTCAACATCCCAACCAGATCTCGAACTCGACATCTCCTCACCGCAAACAACCACCGTTCTCGCTTTAAAACATCTCCTCCGCACACGTCTATCATCTCGCAGTCGGTTACGTCTCATCTACCACGGTCGCATTCTTCCTGATGCCTCGGCGCTCAGCTCAGTTCTCAAAGCGCCTTCCCCGCCGCCGCGCAATCTCGATGATCCAAAGGGCAAGGGGAAAGCTGTCGAGGGCGCGAATGTGACTAGAGTCTATGTAAACTGCTCCATCGGCGATGAGTTGACTAGCGAGGAGCTGGATAAGGAAGAGGAGGAGGCGCTCAAGCCCCCTCAGGATGTGAATGGCGATGACTCCAAACCTACGAAATCAACGAGGCCGCGACCAAGAGGTTTTGATCGATTACTACAGTCCGGAATTACACCTTCGGAAATTGCGACGCTTAGAACACAGTTCAACTCTATACATACAGCAGGCTTTACACCAGATGCCATGCCGTCGCCTGATTCGTTGCGTAATATGGAAGATGCCTGGATAGACAATAACGCCGATGGCCTCCCATCCGGATCGAACACTCTAGAAGACGAAAACGCAGGTATGGCGTCGGTTATGGATGTGTTGATAAAAGCCATGATTGTCGGCTTCTTCTTCCCCTTGGGAAGCTTGACATGGCTCTTGCGCCAAGAGGGGATCTGGAGTAAGAGATGGCAGATCTTTGTTGGATTCGGAGTCGTGTTGAGTCTTTGTATTGGCTTCGTCATGGAGCTATCAGGAGACCGACCCTAGTAGAGCAAAAGGTCCTAGGAAGCCTCAATAATACCCGAAAGAGATGTCTTCGCCATTATTTTAAGGTGGGTAGCTGAATTTTTGCAGTGGCGTCTTCGGGATCTCCTAGCAGAGCTGGAAGCGCTGTAGATGCGTTGAGATTATAATAGGAGTACAAGGCGTGATAGCAAACTAGCGTTGTACTTTGGAAGCGACTGATTACTTTACATACATGCAATGCTCTATCAAACTAAAGGGATTGCCTCGGGCTTGCACCGGTTTCGTTTCCAACATGGGACTCGAAACTCGATAACCCGGATCACAGGATAACTACATCTTTTCCCGACGCGCCAAACTCCCTAGCCAGTAATGATAAATCAGAAATCTACATATTATCCCCCTTTTCGTGGACTGCCCCTGGTAGTAGTCCGTTCTACGAGCAAAAGGAATTTTATAGGTACAGACTCTGGGCGGCAACGATATCTCTGCGGATCTTGGACAGACTCTCCTCGAACTTCTTGGTCAGGTCCTCGTTGCCCATGACCTTGGCAGCCTGGGCCATCTGTCGAAGAAGCTCTTCCAGACGACGGAAAAGACGGATAAGTGAGCCTTCGTAGACATTTGTCATTTTGCTACAAATTGTTAGTGAAATTCTTGTTCGATAGTAGACTAGTGACTTACCAAATCTCGACAAATGGACGACCTTGGGCCCATGTGTAAACCGTCTCCATCAGCTGCCACTTGAGCTTCTGCGCGTATTCCTCTTCGTTAACATCAAGCTTGCACTCCTGGCTGACCTTGGCAATGATGCGGGCCTTGGCCTGGATCTCGCGGTAAGGCTTCTGGAGCTCCTCCTTGAGAGCGGGAGCCTCAACCTTCTCATCAAAGATGAAGCAACTCATGACGGCAGCGCACATTTCGGGGGTAAGCTCGTTGAAGAATCGGTCAAATAGCAACTCGGAAAGGAGAAGCTCGTGACCCTCGGTGGAAGAAACCTCGCAAGCGACACGGGCCTTGAGTTGAACGACCTCGGCGTCGTTGATGAAGCCTAGACGACGCAGGACACGCTTGCGCGACTTGAGCTCGTCCATCTGAGCAATGCTGTATGCCTTGGCAATGGACTTCTTTGTCTCCTTGACCTTGTCTGTAAGCTTGACCTTGGCATGGTACTGATCCCAAAGCGAAGGGAGAAGAGGGGAAAGGTGGAGAGGGTTGGCCAAAAGTCGAGACTCAAGGACCTCGATCTTGCGCAGAAGCTTCTTAAAAGAGTCGTCGGTGATCTCCATGTTCTCAATGGGGTCCAGGACAGGGAGGCCATCAGGGAAACGACGCTTGACCTCCATGAGGGACTTGGTGAGCGTATCCTTGTCAGAGTCGCTCTTCAGGCCTTCCTTAGGCAGGAAGAGTCGGATCTGGCTGATCGCCTTGATGCAGGTCAACAGACAAGGAACAACTGCAAACTTGATGTCCTCGTCGTCGTTGCAAGGCTTGATACCGGGAGGCATCTCCTCGGCAGGGTGTCCAGGATGGAAATCCGCGCTTGACCTGGAAATAGGAAGGAGTACGTCAATGACGTGAGCTTCCTGGGGAATATATTCGGGCTCGTTCAGCTTGGGGGCACGACGAGGAGTCTGGTTGACGATAACACCCCAGCCAAAGTCGGTTCCATTGCCGGCGATAGTCTCGTTCTCGTCCTTGGGGTTGTAAATCTGAACCAAGCGGCCAGGCTGAAGGTATGAGATGCTGTAATTGGGGTGCTGAATAACGGTTCGCATATCCCTTGTGTAGGCACTGAGCTGCTGTCGAATCTGGTAGTAATCCTTGACGGTGGACTCGTCGGCAATGCTGGTGCTGTCACGCTCCTGCTGCAAAGACATCAACTCCTTCTCCAGGGACGGGACGCTAGCGGCGTTCTGGAACTGATGGAAACATCGCTCCAACATGAATTCGGGTGAGATGGCTTCGATACGGAGAAGATTCAGAATCATGTTGTAGCCGAGGTAGAAAGCAGAGTTGAGTCGATCTTGGTGTCCGGTAACGATCTCCTTGGCGGTATCGGGCTCAAGCTTGTCGTCAATCATCATGATGACAATACCACGGGCATCGAGACCACGACGTCCAGCACGACCAGCCATCTGAATGTACTCGGACGAAGTAAGAGGACGCCTCTTGACACCGTCCCACTTGGTGACTTGTGTGAAAACAACAGTCTTGGCAGGCATGTTGAGACCGATGGAGAAGGTCTCTGTAGCAAAAAGAACCTTGATCAAAGACTCCTGGAACAGAATCTCGATAGTCTCCTTGAGAATGGGCAGAAGACCAGAGTGATGGACACCAATACCGCGCTCCAACAGAGGCAGCAAGTTGATAATCTGAGGAAGCTCCCTGTCTTGCTCTGACAAGCTCTCAATAGCATTGTGGAAAACCTTGCGAACCATGGCCTTTTCAGAATCGTCGTTGAAGCTCAATGAGGAAATGTTCATGGCCATGTTCTCACACTCTCGCTTGCTGAAGTTGAAAACAATGACGGGGTTGAACTTCTTCTTGATGGTCATTCGAATAATCTTGGCGATATCCGAGCCATTGTCAGCACCACCCTTGTTAGTCTTCTTGTTCTTGCCCTTTCCTTTCTGTCGTGCGGTAGGGTCGTTGGGGTCAGCGCCCTTCTTCTCCTCGACCTCCTGCATAACCTTGTTGAAGTTCTGCTCGTTAAAGTTGCTCTTCTCGTCGACGATAAGTCTAGCTCCACTGCCGCCAGCGGGGAAGAAGTAGTTCTGGAGAGGAGTTGGTCGGAAATCGGTGTACACGACGTGACAGGCCTGGTGATGGATCTTGGCAATCCACTCGGCGAACTGGAAAGCGTTGGGAATGGTGGCAGAAAGGAAGACGTATCGGACCTTGTCGGGAAGCATGATGATGGTCTCCTCCCAGACGACACCTCTTATCTTGTCTCGCATGTAATGAATCTCATCGAACACGACCCAGGCGACTTCTCGCATGATCTCGGAACCTCGATACAACATGGATCGCAAAATCTCAGTGGTCATGACCAAGCAACTTGCTGTGGGGTTAATAGTAACATCTCCAGTCATGAGACCGACGTCTCCAAAAATGGCCTCGAAATCTCGGTACTTTTGGTTACTCAAGGCCTTGATAGGACTTGTGTAGATAACTCTCTGGTTGCGCTTCAAACATTGCGCGACGGCGTACTCAGCCACGACAGTCTTTCCGGCAGAAGTATGCGCGGAGACCAGAACACTTTCCTCGCGTTCAATAGACGCTACGGAAAGACTCTGGAAGGGATCGAGCTTGAAGTTCCATGTTCGCGCGGGCTGCTCGGGGGCCTTGTGCTCGGAAAGAGGGACGTATTCGTAGTCTAAATCCGGGGGCAAAGCAACCTGATGTTGAATGTTGTGCGACAAAACGAGAGATGAATCCTGCTCTGTAAAGGTGGCCGCGCCAGCAACCTCTCTTGACTCGGCCGTCTGGAACGTATCTGTCATAACGGGGCCTACACCATCCTCCTTCTTCCTCCTCTTGGTGTCCTGGTGGCCAGCGCTTTCCTCGGAAGACTCTTCGTCGGAAGAATCCTCATCCTTTGATTCCTCGGTGGTGTTGTTGTCCATGTCGACATCCTCAGACTTTGCCGCGTCGCCGTCCTTGCCGTTTATCGCGTTGGCCTTTCTCTTCTTTGTCTTGTCGCCCTTGCGGTTCTGTCGCGACTCGTCCTCGCTAGCACTCGGGGCCTCCACCTTGCCCTCGAAAACATCGAACATATCATCCATGTTGGCGATGTTTTACCCGCGACCGGGAATCGATCGCTAGCTGCAGAAAAAAAGAGATCGAGATCGGGGGTGGCTGATGTAGAGTTTACCGTTCTGATGTCGCGCTGTGAACCAAAAACTGCAGGGTAAAAGACCTGAAAGATAAAAGGAAATAACCTCAAAGTAGGCGCAAGATTAAAGAAAAACCCTCGTCTAAAACTTGGCGTGTCGTCTTGTACAACAAGAATCGATCGATCGTCTCAAACTATTCGTGGGACACGGGCCTGGTCGATTAAAAAAAGTTGGTTGATTGGAAAGTGGGTTGCGCGGCAGAAAAAAATCCCCTGGCGAACAGACTGCGGGCGGTGAAGGCGCTGAAGCAATTGGAAGACTTAGCGGTTGCTACCGACGTCACGTCCTCCCAATCATCCAACGGCAAGTGAGAGGTCCATTCAATGTCAGCAGCAACCCAAGTTCAGCTGCACGTGACCTGTTAGCGTTTTGCTCCCCAAACCTCAGACCACCATCTTCGACCTCGGATGCTATCATCACTGACACATACCCAAGCTTCCATTTCCCAATCTCCACTCCTCAACGTCAAGGTGCGTCCGCATTAAAGCCATTGACTGGCTCGACTTTGCTCTACCAACTTTCGCGAACCGAATTGACCTTTTACTCGTATCGCAGATGCTCTCCCGCGCCGCCACCCGTACCACGACCTCTCTGGTCACCAAGCGAGGCTTCCAGACCACCCGCGCTCGCATGTCCTCGCCTTACCACTACCCTGAGGGCGCCTACAGCAACATCCCCTTCAACCCCCGCAGCAAGTGGTTCGGCGTTGGCTACTGGACCTTCATGGCCACCGGTTTCTTCGCTCCCTTCGGCATTGCTGGTGCGTGGTTTCTCCTCCGACGTCTCCCGATTCACGATCCGGATGCTAACTCGCAGCGCAGTCTGGCAGACCTACAAGCCCCAGTAAATTCGTCGCTGACGGACTGGGTTTGTTGTTTGATTGAAAGAACGGAAGCCTTGCGGCGGAATGTGGTGTACATAACCGAAATAGACATCAGTCATTCTCGACTCTTGATTCGAAATTTCATTTGTCCGACCAGGTATATCGGAATAATGCGTGAAAAACGAGTGCTCAAATACCAATCCCATGCGATGCAAATCCTCGCCAACCCATTTTTTTATATACAGAATCTTTATCCCGGGGTATTATTCTATCTTGCTTAAAGTACATGGTGGTACAACTTTACTGTTACATCATAATCTCGTCCCATCTTTCTTATATCTCCGATACGACGGGCCATCCCATCTACCCGTTGGAGATTTCATATCTATGCCGTCAAGGATGCTCTGTAGCATCGACTGTATGAATGGGTGTCGGTCTGCAGGAATATCCCAGCGCTGCGCCATCTCATCATACGCTTGGACAACCATCTCATCAGAACCGCACTTTTTGGCTGCTCGCAAAGCCCAGATGACCAACCATCTATCAATGGTAAATCCTCTGATACTCTCGTCTCTTGCTTGGTACATAGCTTTCAACACCCCTTCCAAGCGCTGCTCACTCCACTGCGAGCCACTGTAGCCGCCATGAGAGTAGAAGCCCTTGAACAAGGCCAGAAAGATAGTGGCATGGATCGGAATGTTGAGGAACTTCATCTCGTCAAGGTACTTTGCGACTTTAGCCAGGTCTCCAACTTTGACCGAGTAGTGCTCAACAAAGAGCTTGTAGGTATGAAGATTCGGCGAAAGCTGCATCTGTGTTTGCAGTGGCTTTTGAAGCTCGGGGTGCTTCCTGCCAATTCTCGTAAACATCATCAGCACTTTGGTGACGACCCGACCCATCCCGTAGTCTCTATCCGGGATATTGGGCGCCATCTCATGCCCGGCCTTCATCCTCTGGTACGTCAGTTCTGCTGCTGACTCCTCGCCGCATCGCAAAAGACCGGATATTACACAATTGAGCACAACAGTGTCTATCATCTCGCCAGTCTCGACCATGTCCTTGTAAGCAGCTCGGATTGCGCTCGAGTCCAGCTTTAGTCCGAAATAGTGGATCAGACTGACATGGTGGTATCGGTTGTATTGAAACCCTCGATTCTCCATTTCTTTATAAATCATATCCGCGAGGACAAAGTTTCCCGCCTTCGCAGCCACATCGAATAGGATGTTGAACGTGACTTCGTTTCCCTTGACGTTGGCCGATTTCTCCATCTCTTTCCACAATCTCAAAGCCGCATCTAGTTCATTCGATGTGACGCGAGCGGAATACTTTGTGGCAAATGCCAACGCATAGTTCCAATGCACTCTTCGCAACGTCAACCCTGCGCTTTTGACATCGGCGACCAGCGCAAAGTAACGCAGCATCGAGTCCGAGTTTCGTTTTGGCGGCATTCCCATAACCTTGAGTAGTCTGTTCCGCCACTGCCAGGTGAGGTGCAGCATTCTTGGCTCGGGCAATTGAAGATACATATTGTATATTGGCTCGAGTGTCGTTCGGTATGGATGGCGCAGCTTGTGTGAGACGGCGTTGCATAACTTGGCGATCAACTTTTTCGTTTCGTCATCGGCCCTCAATGTTTCCTCCGGTGTTGGATATTCCACATCTCGTCTGTTTTCAGAAACCTGCAATTTCTGGCCATCCGGTTGAGCATAACCCCTATGGTAAGGATCTCGGTAGTACTCCAAATGCTCGTCCACCGTTGTCGAGTCTTCTTGGGGTACCAGAGCCTTTAGGTGTCGTGGATCGTGTGCATACTGAGTATGAAATCTCTGGTTTATCGGGGGCATCGGAGCGACAGCAGCGGAGGAGGCGGTGCTATAATTGTTGGAGACATGTCGGGACCGTGGGACAGGCAGGGCACGTCGAGGCTGGGTGGGTATAAAAGTCGAGAGAAGCCATAGCGAGCTCCGGGGACACGAGGGACTCGAATTGGAAGTCGAAGTTATTTTCTTCCTTTGTGGGGTCTGTTTTCTGGCATCTCTGGCACAGCAGAGGCTCCTCCTTGTGGTCGTAACCCCAAAACTGGCCGACGGTCGGTTCGAAAGCACCGCACAGAGGGAGCCGTCTAATCGACTGGGGACTTTCATGAGCTCCTCCTCATGATGCTGCGACCTCTGTTGCGTTAGCCGTAGCAGTTGGGATCGACTGCAAAGTTCCCGGGAGTATTCGAACGAGACAAGGCGGCGCTGAGAAAGAAATCAGATCGGCAATCTCTCTCAGGGAAGTGCTAGCAACAGCGCAAGTTGGGACGGGACGGAGGAGGCTTGTTCTTGTAAGTGGGACCTTTTTTTGAAATGCTTTTTTGCTACACTATGATTCGCGCCAAGCTGGAGGTACGTAGGCGAGACAATAAAACCCGCACATTGAAACAAATGTCCAAAGATTAGACTCAAACTGTATCATTATAATAGTTAATTAAAGATAATTAATTTATAGTAATTGAAAGTCTGCTGCCATAGTCCTTATCAATTGATATGTAGCTTCGCAATCTACAATCTATAACTTTATCGAGACAATATGATACTGCCCGCTTCAAACACAGTTTTATTTCACCACTTTACATCCCGCAGTCGGCGATAAGATTTGCCGACACATCTCCAAAATTTCCACTTCAACACCACGATCTAGAGCCTCATGCCACGGACCGAGTGACATAGACTCCCATTTTAAAGCGCCAATTAACGACGTAAGCTTCCATTTTCCATCCGCTAATCCTTGCACTTCACCCGTACTGACTACAATCTCAGACTTGGCCATGGGAGGCAGACAGATCCGGCCCGCAAGGGTCTTCCAGGCCGTGACGGAGGAGCTCAACCACAACATTCTCGGCAAGAAGTCGGTCCCTACGCCGCCATGGTACAACATCATGCAAAAAGTCCCCCCCGCCGAGACCCTCGTCCGAAAAGTCGCCCCTCAAATCGTTAGAAAGAGGCACAAAATCACCAAGCCCAGGAACATCTTCCGACCTCAACCAATAGCATACCACGAGGACACACTACGAAACATCTTCTACCGCGACCACCCTTGGGAGCTTGCGAGGCCCCGTGTCATTCTCGAGTTGGACGGAAAGGATTACCAGCACTGCGATTGGTCCAAGGGCTTGAAACAGCCCAACACTCCCTTGACGGGCGAAAGGCAAGTGCTTCGACCTGGGCACGAAACGATTACTAGGCTAACTAGATGTGCAGTGTTGTCCAGTACTGGTTGTGGTTAATTGAGAATGGGGAAGGGATTGTGCCTTGGCCTGAGGAACTGGAAATATCGGACGCACCGGAAAAATGGGAAGTACGAGTATACGACCATGTCCGCCATCAATTTTATCGTCTGCGTCAAGAGGAGGAGATCGAGAAGCGAGTGGCCCAAGAAGAAGCCAAGTTTGTAGGCGCTTACTTTGGTAAAACCCGCATCGATGTCTCCCACGGCCTCGAAGACCGCGAGTTCGAGAACTGGAAGCTCTGGGCTGGAAAGGAGACGGAGCGACAGGAGCAGAACCGCAACGGAGAAATTGACGACTTTGGTCTGGAGGATGAGGCGGAGGAGATCGTTGATGAGGTTAAGGAGGCAGTGCCCGAAGCCAAGACCGAGACCGCAGAGGTCAAGAAGTCACCTTGAGGCGGATGATACCCGTCATGTACACAACCTTGTATTATTGTCTATGTATCAGAAAGCAAACACTACGCATGTTCCAAGAAAGGTTCTTGGGTTTGATCAAATCCGTCTTTCTCCTCTTTCCAATCAAGTTTCTCGCCGAGCATTGAAGACAAGCTCGCCGCAGTACTCGACCCCGTACTTTTCAGCCACCTCCTTGTGCTGCACCAAGACGTCGGCGATGCCAGTGTAGTAAAAGAGCTTCCCGGTAAGGCTCAGAGTTGTGATGCGCGCCCAAGATTCGATGTAGATGATATGCATGGAGGTCTCTGGGACCACATAGAGAAACTTGAGCAAGTGAGCGGCCAATCCAACGAAGAAGCCAGTAGCAGGTCCGTTGGTAAAAATGCAAGTAGGATACCGCATCTTGGCTCCGACAACATTGGCGGGAGGGTTCATGAGAGCTGGGAAAATGTCGAGAATGCTAAGAAAAGCCGTATAAGGGGTGGTTAGGAGTGACTGGTGGATCTGACGGGCACGAGCGACGGTAACAGTGTCGTAACTTCCAGGCTGCGTTCCTTTCTTGGCACACAGTTCTTTAAGCTCAGCTTCGTAGTCTACAACATGGTGCTGAGACATGGAATCTCCAGAAGAGATGAGATAGCGACGGTGAAAGTGTACGAAGTTGCAGTATCCGTCATCCATCATCATGAGCATCTCCTTGGTGTGACCACCAGAGCCCAGAACAAAGAGATAGTACTCATGAAGGTTGATTCGTTGGTTGCGAGCCGCCTGGTTGCCGCGCCTGTACTTGCGACGGTTTCCTACGAGCTGAATGTGACGGGCCTTGGTTACGCATGTCAGAAGCATGTTTGATGCTGAAGGAGCATACACTTACAGTTAAGAGGACCAGGACGAGATTACAAATGAAAAGAGACGTGAGCCAGACATTGGCGTAATTTGATGAAAACCAGACAAGCGTAGAAAAAGCGAGTCCAACGCCTGTCAAGGCGACCAAAATCTGAGCGGGCTCCATGCTTGCGAAACTGACTTATACCCACTAAGTCGGAATGATGTTGATAAGAACAAGTGTTCCAGACCTTTGGGGGATGGAGTTTTGTAGGCACGCAGCAAAAAAACCGACTTATCAAACTCTAGGTACACTAGGAAGGTGCGCGATAGAGAGTAAACACGGAATCCAGTACTAAGGTTGAGATGGAAGGTAGTACAAACCCGTTGAGTTCATCAGCGTTTGACAATGGCCTAGACTACCTAGATAGAAGGTTGTCCAGTCCAGTCCAGTCCATAAAGTAAGAAGCTCGAGGGACAAAATTAGTGGGCCAGTTTATGCTATTTAGACCAGATTTTTAGGCCTTTTATTTTTGTACTCTAAACCTACCTAACCTAGACTAAGGAGTTATGAGCAGTTGCGTCTGAAAGAATCAACTGAGACAAGACAAACCACTACGCAAATAGCATCATTGGCTCGTTTACCGTACAAGAGGTAGTCGGCAACAGGATCTATGTATACCTGACTTTCATCTTGATCCATGGAGACCCTTGAAGGAGGCATACACTTGCAAAGCACCTTCAATACTCTGCACCAACCCAAAAAATATTGTCAACACAAGAACAAGGACGGCGACCCAAAATGTGTACCTTTCGATGAGACCGGTATTAGCAGATGACTGGGAATATTTGCTATCGAGGAGCAGTACCATTGAACGCCATTCCGTCTATCATGCCACCATTGCGACAACGATTTTGGCTGTGCTTCGTCAAAGACCTGCTTCAACACGACAAGACGATCATTCCAGAATCTAAACCTTTCTGTTTGCCGATGGTCCGTTTTCAGTTGTCCACACTGGACGGCTCGTTTGTCAAGGCCCGCGTCGGACAGCTGCGAGAACCACTTCCTTGTTTCTGCGTCTGAGGATGGGAAGAGAAGTGCCAATGTCTGCAACGTCTCGTCCGCGAGACCCTTAGGCAGCAGGGATTCCGTACTGCCAGAATAAGTCAGCCAACTTACACATTGAGTGTTGATGAAGAATCGCGAACCTCTGCTGTTGGACATGTAGGAACGAAGCATGATGGAAGATGTGCACACGTCGATCGTCATCGGTCAATCGCAGATGGTCTACCAAGTTATCAGTCCAAACAATATCCAGCCCTGCTATGCGACACAGGTTGCGCGCAGTGAATATCTTTTCCATCTTGACATTCTCCTTGGCCAGATGGGCAGCTCCGGGATCAAAGTATGCTGCCACAAAACTCTCCAGGGACCCATGACTCCAACGGAGATGGCTTCTGCCAGAGAAGCCGTACGCGAAGCTGCAGAAACTCATCATCAAAAGCAGACTGGCGGCCAAATCTATCGAGTTGTCGAGCATCTCATCTTCGTTGTCGTGAGGCGCTGTGAGTTTCTCTCGCAGCTCCTCCTTGATGTCATGGCGCAGCATCCCGCTCTTGAGTTTGTGAATACAGTCGACCACATCACGGTGCGATCTCAGAGCCACATATCGCCCTCCGTTATGGAGAGCCCTGACGCATTCTTTGTTGTAGTATGTCCAATACGATTGTAAATCAATGTCCACGCTATTGAGGCGCTGATCCTGGTGTTGGCAAGCCCAGCACTCGCCGGTTATCGTTGTTTTGGTAAGTTGCGGCAGCGGGAGATCTAGCAGGCTCGAATCGAGCTCCGTCTTGTCTGCCATGGTCGCTGTTTCAATCATCTTCTGGTATGTTTAGTTTACACGAAATATCAAACTCAAACGACGCTGGCGGACTATAAGGTATGTGAGGCAACCAGCCCTGTTCAGCTGCGTGAGACTGCATCTGCCATTGGCGGATACTCGCTCCGCCTCATCAGCGCGACGAATCTCTACACACAGCCCCCATACATATAACTGCAGCCGAATTCCCTCTATCAGTGTTGAGAGTAATATTTCTCATGACTTGATAAACTATTTCCCTCATGATTTGAGAAAGATATCATGAAATACGTTCAATCATGCCGCTGGAAATAGTAACATCCCCTCTGCGATCATGGGAGAACAGCATCGCCATACTTAGTGGCAGGTCAGCAACAAGGCCTCTCGCATGGTCTGAACCAGAACTATCTACCGGCCGCTGCATAGGCAAGGTTGGCAAGGAACTATGCTGGGTGGCTAAAGGCCCGGCAAGAGACGCATTCGCGGTGCTGGCTCCAAAGATCAAGGCTTACCTCGAGATGTCGATCGAGCCAGTATCAAGCTGGGTTACATGGTCTATCTATATGTTTGGCAAGTCAGCAAAGAGTGCCAGCCCGGCCATCCTGTTTTGCTGCGAAGTCGTTGCGCATCGCAAGCAGGTGAGAAGTGCAATTAAAGACAGCGGTATTCTCGACGAATTTCCTGGTATCAAGACAGCCCACATGCCTCGACCTCCTGACTTCAATCAGCTTGTTCAGTTGGCAGATGATAGCACGATATTACCATTTGATCAGCGAACTGTCCTTGCGTCCCTTGCGAGTAACCCATGCGGGATGCCTTTATTCGTTGAACAAAGCATAGACGGCGTAACTTGTTACAAAAAAGCTACCGTCGGTGGCATCATCCAGCTGTGAGACAAATTCTATTACACCACAGCAGGTCATGTTCTCAGCTCCGACACAGCCATGAACTGCACGGAGGGCGAAGTCAGCGACGACGAATTTGAGATTGACGAAGATGATGAGGTGGATGAAGTGGATGAAGTGGATGAAGTGGCATCGACGGCTTATGAGAAAACTTGGTTGACACAAGACAATGACCTCGCCATGAGCCCGCAGTATGGAAATTTGACTGATAGCAAGATGATCCGGCCACTGGCCTTGTCGAGCATGCAAGATATACAGGCAACATGTGAGGAGTCGAAAGGCGAGGACCGTCGGGTTCTCGAGGAAGGACCTTCACTGGACATTGTCCCGCCTCCACAGCGTCTGGGATACGTCTATCTGTCCTCCCTCGACGAACCACCGTCTGGTCTCGATTACGCCCTGATCGAGGTTACCAAGCCCATTCACTGCACCGCCAACAAAATCGCCTCTTCCTCCTTTTCTGCGAATGGTGAAGCCAAGATCCAGCACGTCGTCACAGATGGCCCCAAAGATGTCAAAATCCTATGTTCCACCTCGAGAGGAACACTTTCAGGAGTTATGTCAGGCACTCCTCTGTACGCTCGCCTCCCCAACAGCAGTCTGTACCAGGACGTCTACAACGTCCTCTTGGACTCGCGACTAGAAGCCGGGGATTGTGGCTCCTGGATCATTGACGCCGAGTCTGGGAACTTGTATGGACACATTGTGGCCGGGTCCCCGGAGTCGGGTGCTGCAATTGTGATACCTTTTGCACGCGTATTCGAAGACATAGAAGCGCGAGTAAAGCATCACCCTCATCTGCCTCTCATTGGATCCGCATCGCTATACAACTATGATGAAAAACTAGACCCTGCTACGCATCTGCAACACACAGATTCTGTCACGGCATCGTCTTCTAAGCCACCATCAGAGTACAGCCAGGAGTGGATTCGCAACTTGGGAAGCCAATTCAAGAATCAGTGGCGGAGCAAACTGTTGGATGAACTGAAACTATCACGGACTGGCCGCCAAGCTACTAATCAACAAGCAGTTTCGTCTTCTGAAGATGAATCAACTCCGCCCTATAGTCCACGTGGAGAGGGGGGGTCAGTTCCGCCGTACACTGGAACTGACAATGGAAAAGGATTACTGCTGCGACCCCATAACCGGAGACTACTCCGCACCCCTCTGTTCCCCCAGCTTCCGAATGCAAACGACAGGGAGTCTCAAAAGTTTCGCAATCTTCTGATGTCTCTCTCCTTGAGGCCAACGAAGTATGAGAACCCAGGGTTACTCGACGAGGCTCTGGCCAGCATCCCGCTAGAGACACTCTACAGCGAAGCTGAGGAAGAGAGCACGTTATTCCAGGCCCAAGCAGAGTCATGTGGCGATGGCCGTCGGCCTGAATGGGGCTACAGTGACTGCATCATCCGGGCAATGCTTAGATGGTTCAAAGGCTCGTTCTTTACTTTCGTGACTAATCCAGCATGTTCGATATGTTTATCTCCAACTCTTGCCATAGGGTTCACTGAGCCAACCCCGGAAGAGTTAGCTTGCGACGCTCTTCGTGTCGAGCTGTACAGATGTTCAAGCTATGGCTGCCTAGCGTTTGAGCGATTCCCCCGATATGGAGATGTTTGGAAACTACTTAAGACCAGAAGAGGGCGAGTTGGTGAGTGGATGAACTGCTTTACTATGTTCTGTCGGGCCATGGGCGCCAGGGCACGGTATGTATGGAATAGCGAGGACCATGCGTGGACCGAGGTATACTCGGAACACCAGAAGAGATGGGTTCACATTGATCCATGCGAGGGTCTTTTTGATCATCCAACCCTATACACCCAAGGTAAGTCATTACACTCGAGAGCATCGCCTACCTTATCTGGGCACAGCACTGACATTTAGTGATTAGACTGGAAGAAGAAAATGGCGTATGCTATAGCCTTCTCTGTTGAAGGCGCTACGGATGTGACACGACGATATATTCGCAAGGCGGAGCATTGGGACGAGCGAAAGCGTTGTCCGGAAGCTGTCCTCCTGCATGTCATGGATGAAATCACAAGCCTCCGTCGCAAAGACATGAGTAAGGAGGAAATAATCCGACTGGAAGAGGAGGACAGATGTGAACAGCGGGAACTCAATGCCTATGTTGTTTCGAGTGTCACCGATGACTTCATAACCAAGGGGTGGACTAACGTTGAGGATTCGTCACGATCGCTCAAGTCGCCGGGAGAGACAACGAGGCACAGTCGGAAGCAGAGGAGTGGAGGGGTGGAGGAAGGACCTCTAGTCATTCCTTAGGTCGGCAACTGTACAAACTTCCCCTTAGTATGATGAACATGTAATTTTGGTGAACTGGATCTGTTTCGCGATCTGAGTTGGAGGCAATCCTTGACCAAGTATTGAAAGTTAACAAGTGAATATACCACCACTTGATGGCTGCTATCAAATAGTAATCGCCCTTTGAGCTTGCATCCAAAGTGTTCGACTATTCCTCAATCAGAATTGATTCAAAACCATTCCAAAAGTCATGAAGCAATGTTTCTACAGCCAAAAAGCCGTACTCCATCCATTGGATCACGTTTCAACATCATTCCATCTTCAGAGAAACCGACGTTTCTTCTTGGAAGCGACAACCTCATCTTCGAGCAACTCCTCGCCGACAATCTTTCTCATGGCGTCTCGTCCAGTGCCATCGATTACATCCTTCATTCCCTCTCCGGAAGCAGCTGAACACTCGAGGTATTTCTGTGCTCCGATTCTCATTGCTTGCCACGATGCCTATCAATAGTCAGATCAGTTGACTCTCGATGTGATCCAAGGTAAAGAGATGAGAAAAACTCACCTCTGAAGGACAGACGCAGCAAGTAGGATATGCCATCGGGTCTGACGACAAATTCGCTGCGGAATGAGTTCGGTGATCTTCCAAAACGCACTGGTCGCGAATATCCTTCTTGAGACCGACAAGATACAACAGTGGTTCAAAAGTGGCCGACTTGGCGAATCCGTGATTAGAAGCATTATTCCACTACTAAAGTCAGTAACCTTGTCTCATCAACGGTCGGAGTGCTTCAGTACCCATTGGACAATTGTGTACATGGACATCTTGTCCGAAATGTCGAAACAGAGGAATATGGCGTCCCATTCGATATAGGTCAACTTTTCAACAGTATTCAAGTCCGGTACGCCTGAGGTGTCCTACATCTCCATACGCACAGGCTGCTTGTGGTAGACTCGATCGCTGACATATGTCTCGTACAGTGGACGGGCAAAGGCGTCGGACTGTTGATGTTAGCTACCTAATCGAATCACTCAATGTGAGATGGAACTTGCATGAGGGAAGTAGCCATAACGAGACCGGCTATACAGAATTAGTATGTGCTTTATAAGTTATTCTGTGCCAACTCACAATAGCAGAGATGTCTGCCCAGACCCTTTACTTCCAACAAACAAAAAGTTCAGACGAACAGGTTCACGAGGAATTTCAACCTCATCCTCCTTTCTCTTGCGCTTACGACTGAGCAGAGTGAGAAATCGAGTTCGATTGCTCTCCGCACGTCGTTCAGTCATGCCTGAAGCAGGGCGACTAGAGGGTGTAGAGGAGCGGCCAAACAAAGGCGTGGCTGCACGGAGGAAACTCAGTCGTGTATGAGGACGACGTTGGGGTGGAGAAGCTTCACGGAAGGTCTAATAAAAAACAAATCAGTCTTGGAGCCGGAATGTTTATAGAAAGAGGACTTACCAGTCGTGTCGAAGGGCGTTCGTCGAACCCATCGCCTTTGAAAGGATCATCACGATCAAGACGACTAGGAACGCGCTGGCGCCATGAATCAATACGCTCCTCCGATAGCATGTTTGGTGCGGACATGAGGAACAAAAGAGTAAATCAGGCGCGCGATAAAATAGTCGATAACGAGGAAGAAGAGAATGACCAGTTGCATGTTGTGATGATTGTACAAGGAGGAGGAGGGTTTTTGGATGCAAGAAAGAGTAAATGACGAGAATGTTGATGAGGGAGAAAAAGAATATGGAGAGAAAGAAAAGAGGCAGTTGGATTTTAAAAAGACGTTAATTTCTATTAGAATTTAAGAATAAACGTTGCTGTCATGCTTCGAGTTAATTTTCATAAGGTGTGGTTTACTTTGGCAGCTGGCAGCTGGCAGACAGCTGTCAACCCATGCGTATTCGAACCATGAAATTACTTATGAATCTGCGCAAAATAAACTCTCGAAATTGAAAATTGAATACCTAAATACTTACCTATAAACTCAGAGCTCATCCACAGCATCAGCCAGATTCGCGATGTCCGCCCTCCTCAACCTCGCATCATCAACACTCAACAGCTCCTTGGGAAACCACTCCTCCAACTTACCCCCAGGTCTTCCAACACCCTTCTCCAAACTCTCACCCTCTTTACCAAGAACCATGACCGCCAAAGCCGTTCCGCAAAGCCACGCCCAAACCATACCCTCACCACAGAATCCCGCAGCCAACCACTCCCCTGAATCCTTCTTGACGGGTGATTTAGGGGCTCGTCCAACAAAAGGCATCAAATCACCGGTAAAACCGATAATTCCAGTCCAGGATTTGACGAGCTTACTTCCTTCTCCCCACTGCGGTTCGAAAATAGTCGGCATGACGCCTCGGACGTGAATCGAAGGAAGAGCGTGAGTTTGGCTGTCGTCCCATAATCCAATCTGATCAATACCCTCGTGACGACTTCGGAAGAATCCTCCGCCTACCATGAGATCACCTGCTGTTCCATCTGGTTTATCCGGCTGCTGGGTTACATAGTCGAAGCCCGGAGTATAGATCGGAGACCATGAGCGATTTCCGTGGGAAGATGGAAATGAATCGCCAGGCCGTTGAGCGCTCATATGAGCGATGGCACCGCAGAGTGAACCTCTGAGCTTAGGGACCAATTGGCCTGCGTGAGCGTTGGTGGTGTGCACAACATGTCGTGCTTTGATGATTCCACGACTTGTTTTGACTGTGTATGAACCATCTGATGCACGGGTGACGGTCTCAACGGGTGTGTGAGTATTGATACTCAGACCGGAGAATCGCTCGAGGAGATTGTTCCATAGACCCGTGACAAGTCGATATGGCCAGAGTGCACCAGCTGAATAAGACAAAGCACCGACAACAAGCTCATTCACACCAAACTGTCACCATCAGCATCAACACTTGACCCATACACAACAATAACTTACCTGCTTCCTCGCTTCTTCTGCCTCCCAGATCTTGTGCGCCTCCTCGGGCATCCACTCTTTAGCTTCCTCAGCCTGCTTCTTCGCACTCGCAAAATCCTCCTCATCAAAGTACAAATCCACAGTCTCAACTTCTCTAACATCACCGTGCTTAATCTGTTCTCCAACTTGCTTCATCATGTCCAAATGGCTTCTCTTGAACCTGACAACCCTGCTCGCAACTTCTGGTCCTAAACGACTACGAAACATGGCAAACTCACTATATGGCGTACTCTTAACATGCCCTCCGTTTCTTCCTGTCGCGCCGCTGCATATCTGCCTTGCTTCGCAAACGACGACTTTCAATTCAGAGTCGGAAAGCTCGAGGAGCGACTTTGCTACTGCTGCTCCTGTGATGCCGCTGCCGACAATGACCACGTCAGCTTCTTGGGGAAGCTGATCATCTTGAATGTCGCATAGCGCGGGGAAGGGCGGGTCGTCGAGCCAGTATGAGCTTGTCGGGTTCGGCACAGGAAGTCCTGGCTCTGACGAGGCCCTGGCAAGAGCGGCTGAGAATTGCTGCTGTAGAGTCAAGATGGTTTTGAGACCTTGGGAAATGGTCGAGGTTGTTGACTTTATGGATGATATGACGGCGCCCATTTTGTCAGTAGATTGTTCGGATGAAGTTGATGAAATACAAGTGTGTATGTTGCATAGATCAATGGCCGGTAAGGCTATCCATGGATAGAGCGGCACTTTTCTAAATACCTAGTACTACGTATTGATTGCCTGGGGTAGATCCATAAAGACAAGGATGTTGGTGCCGGTTATGACAATGAACCTAGCAACCCACTTCAGCTTATTCCCAAATGTCTATTTTAAGAAGCTTCTAGCTAACTACTGGGAGCACAACTGAACAGTGTTCGAATTGCTCCGTCCGAGACAGAAACGTTCTTTAGGTCTTACCAACTACCTAGGTAGATAGTAGAGCCAGAACTTAGCTGAAGGTTGAGAGTTACTCTACCATCCCATCTTGTCGGCATCATCTCAGAAGACTGTACGCTGTTGCTGCATCGCCAAGCCTCGGCCCGGTTCGACATACACAGCTGTGTCTCATCACTGATGATCCTCATACACCAGGTAAGAACTTCCTTGGTGATCCGGACAGATCTTACAATCAAGAGACTGCAAGAATCTAGAGTGCGCGACCTATGTAGCTGAGTTGCGCGCGGTGAAGATACAAGTGTCATCATCCATTTGAGAGGTGAAGTTTTGGGGAGGAGAAGTATTGCATCACTCTATGCTTCTATATTATGCTAGAATAAGGTTCCTTTTGCGCCCTAATTTGTATGATCAGGGCAGCCGAAGGCAATATTGTCTTTAAAGTTGTACTAACCAACAAATAATGTTGCCTTTTCGATTGACTCAAGCTTGCTATTTGCTATCTGCGTCGGTGATGGTACGCCTAAAGAGTTGTCCAAGTACTATACAGTCTTCATTTCATACTCTCACCAATCTACGGATAATCGACTCAGATTTGATTTGATATTGGATCAAAGACCTTTTAATTCGCATTTTCTCTACCTTCTAGAAGCTATCTTGCCTGTGCCACCAGGAATCGCCCATTCACTGCTGTCAAGTGCAAGCATACTGCAAATCAAAAGAACACCATCATCATTCTGATTTTCGTTTCCCCCAACACCAATGAAACAATTCCAATTCCAAAAAAGACACTCCCCGCGATGAGGCCAAAGCCATCACTATTCCTCCCCTTGTTCCTTCACTTGTTTCCGGCTCAAGTGAGGAAACAGTCGACAGTAGAACCGGGCTTTTCAAACTCCAGCCCCCTTTTCCTGTTTACTGTTGCGCCGTAACCGATGCAGGGTATGTTTTGAGATGAATTCGATGTGTCCGTAGACACAAATCATGTTCCTTCTACCCTTCTGAATTTCGTTCGAACCCCATACCACCGAGAATTCATCCCTGAAAACTCCCAAGGGCCCCTGCCGGGAAAGAAGTTGGCCGTTGATGAAAAAAAGCAACAAAAACAAAACCGTAAACTCCGCCAAACCAAAAACCATTTGTAAAACCCTCCAAATGAAACAATGGGTATCGGACACTTCCTCTCAAACGTACACCGCCGTTGTTTATTCGGGCCAGCTAAAGACTGGCCACCCCGTGCTCAGCGTCGAAATCGGCATAATCCATATGGCTTGAGAATCGTCCGTATGGATCAAGCCCCAGCTCCTGCCTCACATCCCGTTGAATCTGAAGGAAGTATCTTCTCAGGCTTCGAAGGCCCTTGAGGAATCCACCATCAGGTTGGCCAGGGTGCTGTGGGGGACATGGCTTGTCATCAATGTTATCGAAGGGGGTAACGCTATTGGCAAAATCGGCAATCTTGAAATCAATCTCCTTCTTGTTGTTCGCCTTCTTGCGTGGCGTCTCCTCGGTATCAGTGGCACAGTCGGTAGTTGATTCGTACATAGTCTCGTAGTCCTCATCCTCCGATGTGTCACCGTCGTAGAACATGAGCAAACTCGCTGCGTAAAAGCGATATCCGCCCAGCTTGCTCACAATTTGCTCCAGTTGCCCAAGCTTCTTAAGCACAACTGGAATGTGTCGTAAAATGCTATGCAGGTCCTGGCCATCGTATAGAAACTTTTGCAATGCACCCTGAAACTCGCTTCCAACTTTGAGCTTGCGGCCGTAATACTTGTCCTGGAAGTCGTACGTCTGCTTTTCGGCGTTCCACACCTGCAAACCGCAAATTCGGACTCCCAACTCGGCTGATGTCGTGTTTCGGCACTTTTCCGTTTGCGACTTTTGCTTCTTCGGACTGGCCTCTACGCCATATTGCCTGGTGCCCATCTTGAGATCCATCATACAAGGCCTCTTCATCCCGGATGTAAGATCTTCCAAGAGCAAAAAGTACTCAACACGGTCCTTTTGGGTCTTGGCCTCTTTCGGGTTGACTGGTCTGGGTATCTTTGTGAACTCCGAGACATCATCAAGAGCCGGAGTAGGCTCTGTTGATTCAATAGCGAACTCGTGTTCTGGCTTTAGCTGTTCAAGATACTGTGAATGGTGAGGGGCACTGTCCGCTTCCGAAGCGTGATGTCCTTCGTGGTGAGCTTTCGAATGTCGTCTGGGTTTATCCTCATTGTCGCCCTTGTATCCAGCGTCGTCGGCTTCTTCAAAGTACTTCAAGTCGCCTCTTGGCTCTCTAACGTCTTCGGGCTTGCGACGAAGGCCACCAGCTGAGTACCTACGCTTCTTCTTAGCGGCGAGGGGGTTGTCCTTGAGCGTTTCGGGCTCAGGAGCACTCGTTCCCGTCACATCCTTGACTTCTTCAGGGGCCTGCTCAGGCTCTGACTGCACAAACTCGTCCATGCCATCCATGCCGGGTCCGAGATCGCTGTGCGAGTAATGATGAGAAATCTTCCGCTCCGAGTGGCAATGGGTGTTTGCGTCATGCTCATCCATGAACGGCGAGTCCCTCTTAATTAAAGCAGGGTCGGAATTGGTGGATCGCAAAAGACGTTGCAAAGTTGGACGCGGAATGGATCGCTGGTGCGGTCGACGATGTCTGTGAATCTTGACAGGTTCTTTGAGGAATGCGTCATTAAAGACCTCGTTCCTCAATCGCTTGTTGACCATAGTAGCGCCCCAACTGTTGGGTCGCTCGTCCAATGTTGGCCTGTTGGATGCCCCAGAGGACGGGACGCAGCGGTTTGACAGGGTTGATGTTGAAATACTCTGTCGTCGATATTCCCTTGGCAAAGGCATCGGCTGGAGCAGGTTTCTGGGCAAGATGTGCCTGTTGTCGTCGAAAGTCACTGTCGGGACAGGGATGTTACTGTTGGCAAGGGATTGGCTGATGACTCTGCCTGTTGGTCTCTCGGGCTTCGCTTGCTCCTCATTCTGCTCCAGTTCGTGCCTACAAGCTTCAAGCTTTTCCTGCGCTTTCTTTCGCTCGGCCGCTGCAGCATCGTCCTTCTTGGACGTGCTCCTCCGGCGCGCCTGTTTTTGAAAAGTGACATTCAGCACACCAATATAGCTGCAAATGTTAGTATTTAAGACATCATACAAATGGTAGGGTCGCAAAAATGCAATTTGATGGAACCTACCGAGGAAGAAAAGGCAACAGATCACGGTGGTATCTCTCGATAGTCTCGTAAAACTCATTTTCCCTATTGTTGAGTTGTTTACAAACAGCCCTTCGAGAGAATCTCCAGAGGGTGGTGTGGCCACCAACTTGATGTTTATACGGAATGAGCTCAATCGCCTCAAGAGGCTCCTGAGGGTCATGCTGAGGATCATGGACATGTTCTTCATACTGGCTCACAATTTGCGGTTGTTTTAAGGAGTCGGTCGTCACTGTGATTTCTTCCTCAATGACAGCGCCTTCTTCACCTCGCGCAGGAATAAGATCACCGCGTGTCAGGGTCAGTGCCTCACGGGAAGGATGGCGAGAAATACCGTAAGGCGGTTCATCCGTCTCTTCAATGGCTTCAGGCTCAGGTTCGTCGGCTTTGACGAGCCATGGACGTTGATTACTTTGTGACAGGGACCGAACACGGATACTACGGGCCGCAATGCGGTCCTGCGGCTCACTTACACCAGGTTTCTGCACCTCTTGGTGGGGCAGGAAAACAGCAGACGAGATCTTTTCTTCCCCAGATTCGTCGGCTTCCCCATCCTCACGAGATCCGACTTCAGTATGGGAGCTGTCGGCCGAGTCCCGTCTCGCATCCACTAATTCGGGTTCACGGGTGACCTCGGCATCTGCAGCCGGAGTCGGTCCCACAGAACAAGCCGGCTCCACCAATCTGGTCTGCTCTTGTGCATCTTTGACTTCAGATGATGGCTGCACTTGCAGGGGCTTAATCTCTTCGGACTCCAGTGAGTTGCTGACAGGCAGCGAGAAGTATCCATCACTAGGCGATGTGCAAATAACAGCATGTTCGTCAAGCGGATCCGACAAGAAAGAAGGTTCGCGATCTTCCGGTGGAGGGCGAGTGGGTGTCAAATCCTTGTCGGAAGTTGCAGACTGGGGCGCTTCGCGCGAAGAATTCTGGAGACCCTCATCGAGAGGAGGCAACTTTTCCTTGGGAGTCTTGTTGTCTTTGCGACGAAGTTTGTCCTCGGGTGGCAACCCTTCTTTGAAGAATCGTAGGCTGTAGCTCGATTTGCGACTGCGAGCATTATGTTCCAGACCAGCCATGGCCTCGGTGACGGACTTCTCTACCAATCCATCCTCCTCTTCGCCTTCGGCAGAACCAATTGACCATATTTTTTCGGTCTTTTCATTGCCATTGCTCGTCCAATGGGGCGGCAACTTCCCCCATGGTACTGGCCTGGCCTGGATGTTTCTGGTATCGTCTGTCCGTGTCGGCGCAGGTGTCTTGGTGGGCGAGCAAGTCTCGAATTGGGCCTGTCGATCGGGAAGGGCAGCAGTATATGCTGTGATTGGAGGGTGGTAAGAGTCGGCCGACTGTCTCTCCAAGTCTAAGGATGTTGAAGTCTTGCCACGAGACCCATTCATTTCGCGGTGGTCAAGAGCACCTCGAAGGGTGGTAAGGGTTGAGTGGTTGAAGGATGAAGGGACGCTCGCAGCCTCGCGAGGGGCGAGCGACGTCATTGTGGTGGTGGTTGTAGATGTTCCCATGTTGATAGATTCTGAGGCGGCTCTCGTTAACGGTCGAGGAGTGGTGCGCTGAGCGGGCACATTGTGTTGGACAGATTCGAAGGGGTATGAGGCGCTGTCGCGATCGTGTTGGGAGGCAAGTGTCGCTGGTGCTGTTGGTGGTCCTGTCAGTGAATAGTGACTCGACTGCGCGGTGGGCGATGTGGAAGTCGAGATAGTCGCTGAGGGTGTGGCGGTTTTGTTTGGGTTAGACTGTCGAGCACCAGGAACAGTAGTAGTTGTAAAGGTTGTGGTAGAGGATGAAGTAGAAGGAGAGATGGTTGTAGTGGTGGTTGAGGGAGAGAATGATTTTGACTGTTTGAGGTTTGTGATACCACGGGCAGAAGCCAAGGCTTGGGTCAGCAGGGAAGGGCCTGATTGCCTCGGTATGGGACCAGGGCCACGAGCCTTCTTATTACTGGAGGCAGAGGCGATGGGGACGGTATCGGTCTGGTCTAGAGTGTCCCTGGCATTGGCATCACCATGGGGCAAGTAATAAGAATCAGAGGGAGGGTCAAAATCAGGAACAGGAACATGCTCAGGATCAGGATGAGGATCAGAGTCAGGCACGTTGTTGGGCACCTTGTCTGCAGAGGGTGGCGGTAGGAAGGGAGAGGTGTGAGTAGTGGTGATAATGCTGTCGGCTATAGGATCAGCGACAGCGACAGCGGGGGGTTGACCACAGCGGTGCCCTTGATGGGTATCGATATCATCAACTTCATCATATTCATGATTGGGGCCAGCAAGGACACGGCTATCTGTGACAGCGCCTGCGCCTGCAACAGAAGTATCTGACAGGGCACATGGCACCGATTCTGATTCTGGCTCGCTCACCGGTACGGCGTGTGCGGCATTTTCGGACAAACGATGCGGACTGGACATGAGGAGGAGGACATCTGGCGCGACACGCTTTACTAGGGAAAAGGAAAGAAGGAAGAGAGAGTTGCGAGTTTGTTTGAGTTGAGATTGCAAGTAATGGGTGGAAGTGGAAGTGGAGGGGGAGAATAGAATAGCCCGCTAATCCAATGGGCTGGAAGAAGTGGGCGTGGAGGAATGATTCGTAGATACGGAGCCAGGGGGGCCTGGCCTTTTAATTTTTTGGAGGGGGGCGGTAAGGCAAGCGCACCTAAAAGTCGAGGGGAGGGGCACTCTGTGGTCAAGGCGGGGGGGAAGACAGCACTGAACTGATGAATGACGCCCCCCCTGAGAAACAACAGTACTAGAGCCTGAAAGTCAACACTGACAATTCCCTTGCTCAGCCCGGCAGACACAGTACCTGAATTTAGTAATTAAAGGGCTGCCTCTTTGGCGGGGTGAGACTCAATCATGCCCTAGATCTAAGCCTGGCGTTTAACCAACTCCCGTCGGTTCAGATGCTTCTTCTAGTCCATTCCCTGTTCGTGCCTGTTCCGGTTCGCGGGGTTCCGACGACCCTTCTAGTGGCCCGTCAGTCTGCAACTCCCGGAGCCCGAACATGCTCAAAGTTGCCAAGTTCCGGCCTGCCATCACTCTTCCCCGGCAGTCTACACCGCAACTAAACAGACCAGCCCTCGCCTGGATCAAGGGATTTGCTTGCTCGACAAACGTGCTGCTGGTAGTCAGCCCTAGCAAAACAAAATACATAGTACAATCCCTTTTTTAGATGCACACCGGTCAAAGTCCAAGCCTCAAAGTCTGTGCCTGTCGCAGGATTCTAAAATTCCAAGCTGCTGGATAAGCCGAGCCGTGACTTGTGTGGATCATAATAATGGGACACAGACGGATACGGACCGGCACAGGGGGGCAGGGGTCGCCCATGTGAAAGAGAGGTTGGATGGAAAGAAAGCAATGGTAGTAGGGTAGGTAGGTGAGCGTTGAGAGAGAGATGTTATCTCGGCCGGTCAAAGCAAGGGACTCGAGGACAAGTTGTCTATAGGACACAATACATACAGACATGTTGAGGAGGGGAGTGTTGAGATAAGACAACGGAACGATCTGGGAATGAAGGGGGTGTGGCTTGTTAATCCCATCCAATTGATCAATATCAAGATAGCCGGGCTTCTCCAAGATGCAATTCTAGGGAACTTTGATGTCAGCATTATGTATAGACGGGAACTAGAAAGAAGGAAAATATCCGATTGAATCCGTACCTGAACTTGTTCGACTAAGAGACGACACTTGATCATAAACATCTCATCTCATCTCATCACATCGCAAACCTTGGCCATGCTTATCGGATCTACATTTTGATTTACACACGCTTCAGCAAGACAGACCTTTTGCACTTACATAGAATCGGTGCATCAAACATCACAGTACATTAGTTTAGTTACTGTAGCGTCCCGCTGTGGAAGAACGCTCCGCAAATATGCGTGAAGCGTCAGATCCCCCATGCATGACCTTATCATTACGGAGCCCAATTCAACAGTCATTGGGCATTCTTTTCTTTCTAAAAAAGGGGGACCCGCTGTCCCGTTGCTGCCAGAGAGTGGATGTATGGATAGGTAGGCATAGGTTTTGTTTTAATCTGACCCTGACGGCCTAAAGGGAGTTGCCAAACACACATGTTTCACTTGATGTAGGTTTAATCAATGGCTGATAAGGAGTCTAGTCTATCTAGGTAGTTATCTCAGGATATCTTTATCTACCAATTCAACAGAATATACTCTGTACTATGTGATGCTCTGATTGATGCCAGGTTACTATGTACTATGTATCCGTACAAAGCTGACGTTTCTTCTCGGCCTCTTGGCGGAACCCGTCGCTCTCTGTTTCACCGGGCTTGAGTCATTCTTGTGTCATTTCTTCTTTCTAAAAAATTCCCTGCATTTCCGTCTTCAATTTGGTCACGCTGACCCTCCCTCTTTCGCTTGCCCTGAACCACCGCAAGGGCCCTCCTCGGCGAGGCGATCCGCGGTCCTTTAAATGGAACAATTGACGGTTCATGTTGGCAATTGGGCCATGTGATTGGACAATTTGATCTAGCTGTTTTTATGAGGCTACAAGCTACTAATGTTTGCTAGGTTATCCATGACGGGTTCATGTCCAGCACTTATAGGAGATACTGACACAAAATGAAGAGCTGAGGCTTGGAGTACCTAGGTGACGTAGGATTAAGTTTCGGACCCTTTTGATTTATGTGAGTTTCTCCAAGGATCGTTTGTAACAATGTTTCATGCAAGCTACATGTCACATTCGTTCTCAATGTATGAACCCAAAACGTCTTGCCACGGACATCTCCGTTTGTATCACACAGCATCAATGCAGTGACAGCACAAATCAACATTGACAGTTCTGATGATTCTTTCCTCTATGCCAATTAAACGACATCTCGATTCAATCTAGCGTCGGAGCTTTCTTTTGGTGGAATTACAAAAGGCATCATGTGATGCTTCAACGCGAGCCACCAAGATCATGACATGTTCCAATTATTTCATGATAGTGTTGAATATGCACACAACCAGATCAGCTGCACCAAACAGTGCGATTTCGAATCGCACATCGCTCCAATAGTTCTTTGACCCCAGATTTGCCAAGTCCATGACCCCAGCGACTTGTTCGGCAGAGGGTGGTATATCTCATAAACTGGGGAGACACGTGCTTCGATACTGGTTCGATGTTGCGAAACCCGGTCTGAAGCTTATAAATTCCTCGCTGATATTGCACGACATTCACTGCGACCAGTAAAGGACTCGGCTGGTGTCGTCCTGCCACGTCCAGCATTCTCAGTCGCTGATGGGGAAGCATAGACCGCCGATCGAATTCCATTGTCATCATCATAGCCAGCTCATCATCAAATGATTTCTAATGGCATGATTAAACCCCCCGAAGACACGTTTTCCATAAACTCCGATGAATGGCTCCGACCCTTGTTGTGAGGCGCTTTGGCTGAATTTATGGTTTGACCTTGACCTTGATACAAGGTCGCATTCCCTTAAAATAGTGTATCCATTTGTTTCTAAATCAAGTCGTCTTGCGAAATATAAGTTAATTACGAAATAAAAATGATCCGCAGGCAATGGTCCTGTCTCCTCTGGAGGGTGTGTTGTTAGATGATATAGTCCATCGTTGCCATGATATCCCCGCCCATACGTATTGGTCCGCAAGAGAGGACAAGATATATCTGACTGCATATCTTAAAGCAACACAACGCGGCTATCAATGCTACCAATAGCTTGCATAAGACGATGAAAGCTACTACTGCGACTTCTAAGTAATTGGTAGATATGACGGGCTTTTGAGCTGACAAGGACACACGGAAATGGTGTTACCCTACACCTTGACTACTGGTCGGGGCAACACCAACTAACAAAACTCAATGATAACAGCTCTCAAGTTCAATTATTACGTTCCCGTCTATCCTGTGCACTCAATTATCCAAATAATCTAGACTATGTCCACTCTCAAGCTAAAGCAGCCTATCCTGTGGCGGCACGTCCCATCCCGTCTAAGTGGCTCTCACCAACACCATCACCAACTGCCTATCAAGGCATCTACCATGACATACCCAGCACTAAACCATCCTTACCTCAATTGTCCAATCATCAAAGCTGGCGATCTACCCCATGTTTTCGCTAGATGTACTTTTCGTGTTTATCTCAACCCTAGGAGATGTGCATGTCACTCCCTGACCAATCGTCGTTCATCTTCCAACAACGTGCCTCGACTTCACCTTGTATGACGTTCCAGAGCTCAACTCAACCCCAAACCCTCCTCCGGATCTCGAACATCTCGACACGCATTGACAACACCTTGGATACACTGAGACTATCAAGTTGATTTAAAGCTATCTCGAGTGAGACATGCTCTGTTTGTTTGGCTCAGAGTCGATCAGGGGCGAGAGAGACCGTGGACGTAAACCGGTCCATCACCGCCATATGTCGTGTGCTTTCGTGTCGCTCTAAACAAGGGCTTATCTGATCAATGCCATTGATGCAGCCTTTAGCCATTTCGACCGGTTAAAGATCCGGTCGAGTGTGACCATCTGTTTGGAAGTGCAGAGCAGCCATCAGAACTCGGTTTTGATCAGAGTCAGAATCCCTGCCTCTCGGTATTCCACCTTGACGCATCAGTATTGAAAAACCTTACGAAAGATGGATACAAGCCCACAAGTCTACAGAGATTTTGCAGTCATCTGACTCTTGCAGAATGGGTCTCTGTCTGCCAAGCTGGCCTCGAAAGCTAGAGACGAAAGACGAAGGCGACAGCCCTAATTTTCCAACAAACTCTGATCGCGATCAGATATTGCGTGGAACTGCACCTCTTAGATCCGACTAATGAGATCCCTCCATCCAGACAGGCCTGTCTTCCCGGGACCGGAGTGGACAGACAAGTTTTCCGCCCCGGATTCCGCCATTGTCGCTCTTAGCTTCGAATACTCAAATCACTCCGAGTATGAAGCTGCCCCCGTCACCAAGGCAAAGTAGAGTGTTAGTCCACTGTTCCAGATAGCCTCAAGACATGATCCCAGAGCCCAGAGACACGTTCTATCTTGCTTCTAGTCTACCCGACGGAACCCCTTCCGGCTTTGAGTTCAGCCAAGGCCTTTTACTTTGTCGCAAGCTTCGATTAGAGTCATCGTCGATCTAGCAACCCATCCACAGACAGACCATCCAGAAGCCATGTGTTCCGGGTATGGTTGCACCACCGGGGGCGTGGACTCAGGGCGCAAAACTATGCTCGCCGTTGTCCATGTACCTCAGCATCCAGACAAGTGAAACTTGGCAGAAGCATTGCCTGCTGTCATAATTGACATTGGCAGATCCATTCGTAAGATCAATTATAGATCCGTGAGTTGTCACGGCTTCCTGGCGAATCAGCTCCGGAATCGCGTGCTCATGGGCGAAGGGGACTGATGTAGGGAGACAGCACTACATGCCATACATTATGCATATTTCACTGAAACCGGAGATTCGATTAATCAGGCCCTTTGCTTTTTTGCCATGTTCAGCACTTGGAAGAAGCGGTGTCAAAATGGCATGGTACGGAAATTAATTGTGAGTAACGCTATCTACGCAGCAAGGAAACAGGAATGTTGGAGGTCGCACGTGGTTGTATCAACAGGCAACGAGTCTCTCTAGCCAAATAGATTCATACGAAAGAAGGGATTACTGTAGTGAATCGATTTTGTTGTTTGTCGAGATGAACCTTCACTCTGGACTGTTGCTTCTCTGACCGTCGGTCACTCATCAAGGCATAGTCACTCATGGATTGTAATTGAATAGTCTCTTTAATGTGATTTTGCATTGAATGATTCCATACTGAGGTATCTACCTGCTATACGCCAAAAGCAAGACTAACACTGCCGGAACCCGACCTGTATTGTTCGTTTTGTCATGTCTCATGTCCCTTTAACCCCTTAAACTCCTGGCATTTTCAAACTTGAAGATGCTCAGCATTCGACGCCATATGAATGATAAAAGTCCCTCTTTTTACATATGCCGGGTAGAACTAGGCACCCGACGAGGGTCGAGAATATTTGTACAATATGTTGTGGTGTCATTACCATGGGCTTTGGTGTCTTTGACTCAAGATAGGTGATTGTATCGTGATGCTCGTGCTACCAACGGGATCAAATTGTTCCATCATAATATCTGCCACCATGTCAAACGGATCTTGCGACTCTTCGGTCTCGAGATCGCTCTTAGCAGGATCTGTAGAGGTTACCGGCTGTAGCAGCTGGTCTGCGGTGATGAATGTATTGGCCATAGCATCTGGCAAGGGGCTGCCGACAGTGCACTGTGATTCCGATGGCAAGAGGCGCTGGTTACGACGGATGATGGGTCCTTGAGAGACGGCGTTGAAATGTTTCTGGAACCTGTCACCATCTGATGTGGGCAATTCAGATATAGGTGTATCCGGCGGCGGGGATCCCTGACGTTTGGTAAGAGAAGGGCATGGCGTTGCAGGCATGCTCGATTCTGAAGTTCGCCAATTGGGCAATGGCGCAAAGGAGACACGGCGCTCAGAACTCTTGGCTTCCCAAGGATTCTTGATTGCTGAAGCCAATATGGCCTGTGTGCTAGGAAGACCACCCGACGTCCTCCAAACTGCACGCTTGGCTTTAGAGCTGCGCTCATTTGACCCAAAAGAGGCAAATGATTTGACTGAGAATTGGGGCGCAGGTGACAATGCCATAGCAGGAGTTGCAGGTATAAATTCCTTCTGAATCTCAGTGTTGGCTTTGTCACCCATCGCCGGCGTGGTAGACTCATGAAGCACTTCTCGACTCATCGTCCCAACCAAGGGTGTTTGTTGGGAAAGGTCGACTGGTAGATCCACCACCTTGTCTGTCCAAGGGGTTTGCTTTTCTAGACTGGCTGGAACTACATCGACATTCTTTTGCGATTGCCCCGATCCTGGGTCCTTTGTATGAACCAGGCTAGTAGACAGCATATCATGTTGAGACAGCTTGTTCATTGCCCATGGGCTCTGTTGAGAGAAAGGAATTGGGACATTCCCCTTTGAAGCTGAAGGGTCTAGTTTCTGCTTCGTATGTTCGTTCACAGGAGTGATGACAATAGTCGGCGAAGCGTCATGATTCCATGGCTGGCTCGAGTTTAAATCCTGACGAGTGTTAAACGCCTTGGGAGTTGATATAACTTCTGTTTTCTTCTCTTGAACCATCACGGGACTCGTCACTGGGCCCGTCGGAGCGGTGATTCTCCCACAGGACTGTGATTCTTCCGGAGGACTCGCGGTTGCAGAAGGGTGATTGCAACTATCGGGCTTCAATAGCCAAGTTGCAGAAGGTGTTGTCTCCGACTCTTGCTCTACGGTCGAGATTTGTGGTGTCTCGTTGTTAGACAGTGCTGATGGCGACTTGATCTCCGGAGTATTGTTCTCGCTGACCCTATCGCTCTCATCTTCGTCCTCGGATTCATCCCCTGACTCAGTGTCACTGGCCTCGAGATGCTCGACAATAGCCAAGTCTTTCTCATCCCCAGGTGCCTCTTGCATATCCACATCTTGAGCGCTGTCGTCTTGCTGAGCTTCATCAACAGGTTCTAGATCAACTTCCGTCATCGAGTTGCAACGAGACTCTTCAGAAAGCCCAGAATCAGAAATTACTGAGCTGCTCGCCGAGGAAGACGAGTCGGTAGTGTTATTCGTTGATACCTGAGGAAGCTCGACTTCATTGAGCTTTTCACTAGAAGTCGATAGCAATGGGCCTTCGACTGACATGCCATCTTGCAAATCGGATATGGAAGCAATGCTGTCCATATACTGCTCGTGGGAAGAAAGACCAGACCAGGAATCGCCGTTGTCTTCCACCATAGATTCATCTTCATCCGAGGTGGCCTTAGGAACCGGATCTGTCCATGATCGAATTTTGAAGCAAAAACTTTCATCTTCCTGTGTCTCGAAAGCTGGACCAGTGATGTTTTTGTTTACTATAGCACTCTCTGGCTCTATAGCTGGCTGTTTAGAGTTGGGCCGCTGCTGGGATACTGGGGCCTTGCTTGGTGTTTGTTGCTGAGGGGTGCGTTGTGATAGGAAGCTGACTTCTGGGTCCAGAACCGGAGTGTACTGTAACTGCGATAAGGGTGATGATGAGTCTGCAGAAGTGTGGTCTGATGCTGTATCATCACGGGATAGCTCGTCTTCTGAAATATCAGGGTCGTCTCGGAGCTGTGAGAAGCATCGTCCTGCTGCAACAGTTGAGGACGGCAAGTGATCCGGGGCACTTGTGATGGACTTGCTCATCGCAGGAGTAGTTGGTGTTGAAACCTGGGGTTTGTGTCGGATCGGAGTGTCGACAGAGCCTGTTTCCATAACATCTTTTCGTTGACGCTTATTCGCCAAGAGTTTCAACCAGGAAGAACCATTTGCTTTTCTTTTTC
Organism: Fusarium praegraminearum; assembly: GCA_002093855.1. Lineage (NCBI taxonomy): Eukaryota > Fungi > Ascomycota > Sordariomycetes > Hypocreales > Nectriaceae > Fusarium > Fusarium praegraminearum. The sequence goes on along the minus strand of LXHY01000215.1, from coordinate 42,050 downwards.
TCTCTGATGCCGATGTTTGGGTGTTTGGCGACCAGAACTTATCTTTGAGTCTCTCATCCGACTTGACAGTATCCCTCCATTGTTGAACCTTGACCAACTCATCGTCTTCCAGGTAAGGGTGTGTTTCGGTCTCAAAAGTCTGATTCAGGCTTTCGGGGCTCGGGAGGTGGCATTCCAAACTGTCGTGTGGGTGAAGGGTCTCTGGTATCGATAAATTGCGCTTGACCTTGGCGGACCTAGCCAACTTCCCAGGTGAAGTTCTAATTATCACGGGGGCTCCCGTGCGTTGCTTTGATCGCCAGGGATTCAACCAGTTTGTTGATTCAAAGGGGCCTTTGAGCCCTGCAGTCAAAATGAACGGAGTTTTGCCGTCAAGAAATCGTTGGCCTGCCGCTTCGTATCGGAGCTTTCGTGAGGCAGGGCTATCGTAATCTTCGTCTTCTGATCCTTCGTAGAATACATCTTCGGGGTCGCAAGTCGCTTCACAGTAAACGGTATCTTGTCCCCATTCGAGAGCGAGCTCGTCCGCTAGCGGGTCGTCACGCTGTAGTGCCATAAATTCGGTGTTGGAGGGATTCGCCCTCCACGTCGTCAAAACTTGTCTTTGATAGCGGCCTTCATAGATTCATACCCTTTTTTTTGGTAAAACAAGACTGCTGTGTCGCTTAACTTGATCGTGAACTGGAATGCACGGCCGGCGATCACCAGGGAAACGCGCCCTACAGAGGTCACGTGCTAGCGCGTAAAGTGGTTTCAGCACGTCATAAAACCCGTTTGTTCGTGAATTTGTGAAGACAAACGATACGGTGATTGAAGAATGATTTATTTGACGTATTAGATAGTTAGTTGTATGTAAGGAGTATGTTGTCGTGAATTTGATTTCATGATATTCTGAGTGCAGCCCAGTTTGTAGACACTGGAACAAAGAATCTCCCTAGTGTCTTATCATCAGCACGTTACTGGACATATGACCACTGACAACAAGAAAGATAGAGTCACCTCACTCTCGTACTGCTACGGAGTACGGTACACAACATGGTTAGATCCTCCACCATCTTATGTATCTGATGTGAGCTTCAGATAAGACACTAGCACGTGATCTTGGCAGGCACCATCTGTTGACACAGCAACAAAGCTAACCGGAACCAGGACCCTGGTCTTGTTTATTCCGAACTCCAAGTTCAAGGGTACGCGCAAAACATCCGCCTCACGATCTCGATTTCCCCATGCTAACTTACTGTTTGTTTAATGTTTTTGTTGTGACTTCATTTCTATCTCTCAAAAACCTACTCTACTCTTCATCCATCCGTGATCTTAATACAGTCTCAGTCTCACTTCAGCATACAACATACCTCCCTCCATACACGCGCGTCGCATACACAACTCCTTTTCGACCCCACCATCCTCCGTCGCAATATAATTTTGTTTAGTTCATGGCTTCGCATTGACTTTTTTTACACGTTGATTTCCGCTTCTAAAGCGACGCCATGGAGCACGCTTGGCTTGACTCTCTGTCCGAGGACTGGGTTTCCCAGCCCGGTTCTGATTCATCTGCTGTCCAACTTCCTCCCCTGAGCAACACACCAGACCCCAAGGCCAAACTTAGAGGCACACCGAGTCGAATACCGCGTAGAACGATAGGCACTCGACCACAATTATCAACCACTCAAGATTCAAGTTTCAACATTCTCGGCGAACGGACACCGAACGGCATCAACATCGCGAGCCACCGAAACAAGCAGCCATCAGAAGATTTTAAGCTTGCGCGTGGAACGTTAGCCAGTAGATCTGCATCAGGTTCCACAAGTGCTTCAGTCGTCCACAATACCATCCAACACAAATCATCACCTGGAAGGCAAGAGGATACGCCGGAGTGGAAGAGACGCCTGGTGTATGGCGACGTTGAGTATGGCGAACAGCGCGACCTCTTTTGCTCAGCTGCGACAGGTCTACAAGATATGTTCAAGCCACCAACACCCGGAGGTGACAACGATGGCGAGCAGCGCCAGGAATCATCTGTGATGCCGTCTAGTCCACCATCATACCCCCAGCGCATCGTTAGTGACGACCTAGAGCCCGACCTGGACCCATTGGACGAACTCGATGAATTCGACGACCAAGAGGAACTATACCCAAACGACGTCACACCCAGCCCGAGCCCCAGACGATCGCAACGTGAGATCCAATATAGGCTCAATGTGGAAGATTCCATCTTCAGTGCACACAGCCCGCAAGATGAAGACACGCCTTCACGGCCACGGGACCAGATCTATCGCGACCCAAGCTGCTTGAGCGCACCTTCGAATGCGAATGACAGTGCGCGAAAAGTTAGTGGACAAAGCGTGGTTCGTAACGAAGACTTTAGCCCTATTCTTATCGGTAAACAGAGCGACAAGGATGGCAACATGGATTTTGCGCCCATTGAATTGCCAGCAGACAAATTGAAAAACAAACTTGAGGCTTTGCGCATTAACCAGATGCTTCTCGATCCCAACGTTGACCCCCGAACGGGTTTTGACGGCGTCAGCCCCGGTCCCTCCGATATTGCCGAGAACACTGAAGAGTATGGAACTCGAGGTGGGTTCTTGAACACCCAAAGAGGAGGTCGATCTGGGGATGGCTCTTTTCGCTTTAGAGACCTTAGCCCTGGCTTCAACGTTGACACAAGCGGAATGCTTGCTGAAGAGTCTCTGCAAGCCAGCACCCCGAAACAGTTTCCCTCCATTCGAACAAATACTACCAACCCTTATCAGTCAGACTACTTTAACACCAGTCCTACTGTCCCTCGGGCCCCATTTCCTAGTCCCGACAAGCAGCATGTCTCGTCTGGTCGAAGTGCGCCATCTGCTGGAAGCCCGTTGAAGCTTTTTGGCCCTTATGATACATTTACCAACCAAACACTTCTCCGACGTATCAGTCAGTTTGAAGAAGGTCTGTCTGGTGAGCCTTCTGGACACTCTCTCGGTCCGCATGATCAGTTCGATTCTACTATTCATGAGAATTATGAGCCCATGTCTAGCCCTTCTTTGCCCGCACTAGCCCCCAATCCTGTTGGTCGCAACTTTTTCACAAGGTTTGGTCTTGGTGATCTTGAAGGTTATGAGTTCAGCGAGGAAATTTCTTACGCCACCCAAGGAGATGTCACGGCTTATTCCGACAAAGAAAACGACGCCCCTCAATCATCGGCCCCTCAATCCCCAGCCTCTCAGCAACCGGAACAACCTTCTTCTCCCGACGAGCGTTCAGAGCTTCTCGTTAGTAGAAGTCGCAACAAGTCGACATCATCAGCCACTAGCAAGCATCACAAAACAGCATCCGGTTCCAGCCAGACCCGCAGTAAGGCGCTGGGCCCGGCGAAGGGTGCACTGGGCAATGGCAATATTTCGAAACGCGACAGCGGCTCAGAGGGTAAGAGACCTCGAACGTCTCCGTCCAAGGACCCGACTCCGAAACGTAGACGCACGCTTCATCGGGCTGATATCGCTTTTGGTCGCGAGTTGCTGGAGGGTGTAGAAGCTGCAAGTCGTGATATGCAGTCCGCGATGGGAAAGAAACGCAAGGACGCAAGACCTGGCGAGTACCAACTCGCACACCCCAGTGTTCTTGCGATGCGAACAATCCTCCAGCCGCAAAGCCCTACGCATAGTCGTAGATCATCACTTCGTGGTGACCCAAACATGACATTCGATTCGGAGGGTGACGATGTCAATGACATGTCGACACACACACCCGCCGGAGCCTCACAGCAGGGGATGATTGATGCTACAACGGCAGACCACAGCGAAGTTGACCGGAAACCATCGATCATGACTCAGGATTTCGTCAACCAGGCTGCGCAAATCATGGCCATGATCCGAAATCAAGTCAGACAGCCAGGCTTGTCTAGTGTTGAGGAATCAGAGGCCGAGAATGTTACGCCTGAAGCTGATGATGCCGACGACTCGTACCAGGAGTCTACTAATGAGCCTCTGTCTCGCCCTCCCAGCCGTGAGGGCAAGCCCATGTCAAGGGTGCCTCAATTCCAAGAGGATCCAGAACTCATGAAGAGGCTGAAAAAGTATCAGGAGATCAGTGATATGGGTGATCTTATTACATTGTCTATGCGATCTATGGGCTTGGTAAAGGAGGCAATCCTTGCCGATAAAGAAATCGAACGACAGCTTGAGGGATCGCAGCGCAGCCAACCAGACAGTGCCACAGGAGAGGTTATTAGCGACCCGCCTAACATCCGTTTGACAGCAGGCCCCTCCCATGATGGTTCCTATGGAAGCCCTACACGATCCCACTCATCTGGAGGTGACACTCACAGGTCATATCCCACAACGTCTTCACACGCTTCCGAGACCAGGAGGACTATCATGCCTGAAAGCGTATCCCATCTCATTCCTGATCGTGTGGGTAGCATGTATCTTGATAAGCAGAACAACATCTGGATTAAGAGGAAGGAAGGCCCTGCTCGCCAGCATATGAACATATTGCCATCAGACAGCGACGATGATCCTTTTGGAAGCATCCCGGACCTGTCTGTTGACCTGACTAGAGAGATGCAGAATCTTGTCATCAACAGCGCGAAGAAGCACAGTGCTCCTCGTGGTACAACCCCGCCCACTAGTCCTACCAAATCGAGTAAGCATCGATCTGCTAGAGGGTACATGACACTGTCCCCCAACGGCCACTTGAGTCCAGATATGGCCAGTCTTGCTCGAGAAGAATTTGAGAAACTGGATGCCCGAGTATTGGAAGACTCGGAACTTTATCTGGACCAATCTATGGAAGACGAAGGAAGCTTCAACGATGACAAGGCTAGTAGTACCCCCTCGATGAGTGCAAAGAGGCGCAACCTTACTATCACGTTTTCCTCGCCCGTAGCATCTATAATCCAGGATGTGGTTCTAGCAGAGGACTTGGACAACTTGGAGGATGACCCAGAGCTTCCCAGTATGCACCAGAACAGTTCGCCACCCAAAAAGTCACCAGGTTCTACCAGCGTCGCCAAATCAGCACTGAAGAATAACGGACAAAGTCGCCATCATCACACCAGCTCACGAAGCGGTCCAGCCTTTGTGCCCCGTCCCGTTTCGCGAATCGACGAGCAAGACGAGGACAGCACCATTGAGATGCCCTTTGACGATCAGCGACAAGTCAGCATCATTGGAGATACCAGCGTCGTCAGTCATAAAACACCTGACGCCCGCCGAACCAGTCTCAGCTTTGTTGTTAACCGCACGCCTGGCAACAACTTCTTCCAACCAACCCCCGATGACAGTGTTTTGATTGGTCAAAATGTCGGAAAGCTTTCGCTCAGTCCCTTGTCTGAGTTTACCTTTAACAATGCCGATTCGTCGTTTGGCTTTGAGGTCAGCTATGTCATGGGCCGTCGACATGCAGCGACAGGCAAAGGTTCTAAGAAGGTTATGTCTATGACCATACGTGATCTCGTGGATAAACTTAGTGAGGTAGAACCATATGAGCCTTACTGGGAAGACATAACAGAGCTGGATCTTCAGGAGAAGCGACTTGCAAGTCTGCATATGCTAGACCAGTTCTGCGGCAAATTGGTGACACTTGACGCCTCAAAGAACGCCTTGGGACATCTGGACGGTGTGCCATCCAGCGTTCGGCAGCTCAAGGTGTCCCAGAACATGCTGACCGAGCTGACCTCGTGGGACCATTTGATGAACCTTCAATATGTGGACATCTCTGGTAACGAGGTCAAAAGCCTATCCGCACTCCGAGGTCTGGTGCACTTGCGAAGTATTCGTGCGGATAACAACAAGCTCACCAGCCTCGATGGTCTCGATACTCATGACGGACTCCTCAACCTTCGAGCTCGAGACAACCTGATCGAGGAAGTTGACTTTGCAATGGTGAAGATGGAGCGTCTCACCGAACTTGACTTGGCAGGCAACCAGATATCGTCGATTCGAAACTTAGAGCACGCACCAGTGTTGGGACGTTTGAAGCTTTCCAAGAACAAGCTTACAAGATTCACCGTTTCGTCTTGCATCAAGGCAATTCGACAATTGGATCTCAGCGACAACGAGCTTGCTCGCTTGGATATCAGCAATATGCCCAACTTGCACACATTGCACGTTGACCGCAACCGCATCATAGAGCTGACAGGTTTCAGCCGAGCTCGAAAGTTGGACAGCCTGAGTCTCAGGGAGCAACGGGCCGATCAAGCACTCGATCTTGGCTTCCTCTCCTCAGCTTGCGAGGTCCGAAAGCTCTTCCTCTCTGGAAACTACCTGGGCACTTTCGAGCCTGCAGTTGACTTCCTGAATTTGCAGCTACTTGAGCTTGCCAACTGCGGTGTTCAGGCGTTGCCAGGCAACATGGGTCAACTGATGCCCAACCTTCGAACGTTGAACCTGAACTTCAACGCAATTCGAGATCTAGAACCTCTCCGATTTATTCCACGACTCAAGAAGCTTTTGTGTGCTGGCAACCGGCTTGCCGATTCAACAACAGTGACGGAGTTACTGATTGAGTTTCCACACATCACCCAACTCGATCTCAGAGATAACCCTGTTACACTCGGATTCTACGCGCCTATGCAATTGCTGGTCCCTACGGATCGTAATGGATATGTTGACCCGTTCATGCTGCCTGACGCAGATGTGGAGCGGGACGCCCTTTTTTCTAGTCGACTAGATGAAATGACTAAACTACGACGACGACTACATCAGATTGTATTTGCCGCAAGTTGCAAGAGGCTACGGATGTTGGACGGGCTCGGCCTCGACCGAGAGACGGTTCTAGCTAAAGACGCTGTGTTTCAGACGTTGGTTGCCGAGGGCTTGTTACCAGATGAGACGCTCGTTGGCGAGGGTTCGTCGCCATGCAAAGAGGCAACGGAGGGAAATGAGACAATACGAAGCAGCCGTTGGAATGCGGAGGATAGCTTTGCCTAAAGGGAGCATTGCAGTGTACAAAAGAAGGCGGGGAGAGGAGAGGTGTATGCATATTTTGAATGAGGCGTTGTTGGAATGTTTTTGATAATGACTTTTGATTTTTGCTTAATCAGGGGCGCGAGAGGACCAGGGAACGGTCGTCAAAGGGGGCAAAAGGGTTTTTAACGAATGAACATGGCATGGGTTGCCACTTGGGATTTGGCATTGGTAGGAGTTAATGGGTTGTCTTATTACGAGTAATTATCATAAGTGTCTTATGCATACATGAATTGTATGAATAGACGGTATAGGAAACCATTCTGAAGATTCTCAAAGACTCAAAGTTTATGGCTGCAACTCATGAATCGTGAAATGATTTATTAATTACAGGGCGCATTGACAAGGGAGATCCTGTCATGCGAGCAAAGGTTGTCGGTTAGTATCAGGTACTTGTTCTAAACGGTAGGTAATCTTCAAGGGTATAACCTTGTTGGAGCGGGTAAATTGATTGCATAATGAAGTCACGCTGATCGTGCAGTAGGCGCATCTACGTCAGAGATATGCAATTCTTGAATGTAAGCTTTTTGTTGATCAACAAGCTGAGGTTGTTGTTGTTGAAGCCTTACCAAGCCGTTAGAGGTCGCGTGACAAGACTACGAGACACATACTTCAAACAACTTCTCTCACAAAGGGAAAATACAACGTCTGTTTCTCTTGACAGCTGAGACAGTGTCGAATTGTTATCCTTGTTAGATCTAGCCTTGGCCGGTAGAGACACGTTCTGGAATTGCAAAGGGTGCGGGAATCTTCGGGCTGTTGGCCAGGCGTAGTCTAGCTAGGATGGCCCTGGAGATGAAATCTATCTCAGTGCACGAGCATGTAAGTGATCCGTTCATAGCTGTAAATAACAACATCCAAGCTTTTTTTTATCTTATTTTATTTGTTCCTTTCTTGGTGTTGGTCCTTCTTGGCTTGGGCTCCTGATAAAGAAACCCAATCGTGGAGACGACGCCAGGCACGCTTTTGATATGAGAGGTTGTTTGAGAGTTAGTGCAGTAATTAAAGGGATGATTGTCGTCCTAGCTTGCATTATAGAAAGGAGAAGCTTGTTGATCGTCGTAGATTTGCCATCCATTTCGGTGTTTTATCCTTCATGTCTAGGTATTAGGCAGGGCTGGTTGTTGGTGTAGAGTGGGTGGACAGGCCAACGCATGCTCTCTAAAACAGCCCTGGAAACCAATCAATTAAATTGTGGAGGCCCCAGACACCTGGACAGTCTAGAAGGGCATAAATCACATCGCTAGCACTTCCATGACACTGGTAGAGTCTCGATGTACATGTACCTGTACTTGATCGTTGGCCTCACCCATTAATGTGCTGATAACAACATCTCGATATTTAATATATTGTTAGATAGATAAATAAATAAAAGAAGTAATGATCTCTATATCTGCTGTAACTCCCGTATCGTCAACATCTTCTAGCTGCTTCATGTCCCTTCTACCGAGATCGCCACCTCTTACCCAATGCTCGGCTAACATCTTCATCCCATTCTAGTAGAAGTACCTGATACAAACCCCTCGGTTGCCTTTTCGATCGCACACCCTCATCCTGTCACACCCACACCCTTCCTTAATGATTGATTGCTTGATGGTTCGCTCATCAACCTAGTCCAGTTCTCTCCTCCTCCTCCATTTCACTTCATTTTCCTCTGCAACTCTCTCTCGACATATTCTCGTCGATAGACAAACAACTTGTCACCATTCTTCAGCTATGGCGACGGCCGTGGAAGCGGTCGACCCCATGTCGTCACTCCAGCGGTCCGTCTCCCAGCACAGCAGCGCTTCATACGCATCCCACGCCTCCCACGTCTCCCGCACATCCAACCGCAGCAACTCCAGAAGCACAAGTCTCCGATGCCCTCGTGGTCGAAAGCGACCCAGTCAGCCAGTCAGCTCTGCTAGCAGTATTGCTGCCAGCGACAAGAGTCTCACCAGCTTCCCCAGCTTTTCGCCCGATGAGAGACCCGATAATGGTGGTTTCGACTTCCATGACAGCCCTGCCGACGATACGCCCGTTCCTCAGCCCGCGGTGCCCGAAACTGGACGTAGTTCATTCGTCGATCTTACAGGAGGCTCCGATGTACGAAGTGCCTTGTTCGAAGAGGATCACCCAGTTCGCAAGGTTCCTGGCTCGTTACACAACGCCGACGATGAGCACCTTCAACGGTTAATATCGCGCCACGGCGCCGTTGGACTCATTAGACAAATCGCCGAGGACCTCGCCCAACGAGATGCCCAAATCTCCAATATGCGCCGCCGTGCTGATGAACGAGAACGTGCTCTGCGTAAGATTATTCGAGAGTGCGGCCTCTCCAACCTGGATCTCGAAACTCGGCTGCGGACCGTTGAGGCCGAGCTCCGTGCAGCTGGCAAGGGACTCCGGAGGGAAGATACTGGCTTAAGCGACCTGATGAGCGATGCGATGCAAGATACAGTTGGAGTTACAGCATATGGCGAGACGATAGCCAAAAGCTCCACGATTCGAGCAACCAGCCAATCTGTCACCACCCCCAGCGAGAACGGAAAGGGCACACTAAAGGGGTGGAAGGATTATCTTTGGGGTTCTGGAACAGCAAAACGAGCCAGCCGCACCGGTAGCGTAAACAGCGAAATCAACCCTACGACTGTGATACGATCGCACTCTAGCATGGATCGACGGCCAACATTGCAGGATGACCTCTTTAACCCCCCAGATACGCAGCCGGTTCGCAGTCCAAGTCGAGCTTCCAGTATCCAGTCTGGCGCTGCGAGTGAGCGAAAAGCTTCATCGTCGATTGCAAGCATGGCATTGCGCTTGGTTGCAGGTGGAGCTATCAGCACTCGTGAGGCCGAATCTCGAGGCCGTGCTGCGAGCAACACTTCCGTCAAGGGCGGTTCGCTTCGCGGTGTTTCGACCACAAGCAGTCGTGCGGGTCAGACTCGAGCTACATCGGTTGCGGGTGGACCCAAGGCTTTGATGGCGATGCGTAGAGCGACACCAGGACCATCTGCCCAAGGATCAGGCAGATCGCAAGAGCAGGATTCATGGGGTAGCATGCGAGGTAGCCCCCCAGACAACTTATCATCACGACAAGAGAGCTATGGGCCTGTTGAGATGGATGCTATTCGGTCACCAGAGTCTCAGCCACCAACTTTAACACATATTTACAACAACTTTCCCAACAGTGAATACCTAACCGATCGGTTTGGATTCATTTACGATCAGCGACGCAAGAAACGTCAGCGAGAAGCAGCCCAAGTGGCTCGACATATTCGCAAGGGCAGCCGCACAACAGAAATGCTAGCAAACGGTCGAGCTGGGATTTCACCCAACGTGTTGGATGATGTCCCCAGCCCCAAAGGAAGCATATCGAGTGAGGGCCGTCCCGAGAGTCTCAACAGCATGGAGGATCGCAATGCGGAAGAGGGTAAAACTAAACGATGGACGGATTATCTCAAGATTGCGACCTTTCCCACGGAACTACTGAGTCACACGCCGAGTATAGCGATACCTTCGATAGAAGTGATGGAAGGAGCTCAAACGCCTGAACCCGAACTGCACCCTACAGAGCCCATCAAGCCAGCGATCGTTTCAACAAATTCTGGCCTAATCCCATCGGCCAGTACAACGACAGCTGTGGACAGCGAAACCTCTCAACCCTCTCAGTCAGAGTCTTCGATTGCGCTCACCAAAGATGATGCCGAACCTGTCAAGCTGCTACTCCAACAGTTGAGCGATGTGCACGACGCTCTCCAACGCGACAAGACTGTGCGATGGAACGATTTCCTGCGCAAGGTGCGTGCTGAGCGGAAGCGTGAAGGTGATGCGGCCATTGCCGCTGCCAAGTCAGCTGCCGATGCACGCTACGAACAACCTGCCATGATTCTACCAGAGACTCGAGTAGCCGATGGAGAGATGATCGGAGTCTCAGGACTTGGAGTCAAGGGCAAGGTTGGACGAGCCAAATGGAACGAGTTCAAAACCCTGGTACTGGGTGGTATTCCAGTTGCTTATCGCGCCAAGGTGTGGTCTGAGTGTTCAGGGGCTACTGCTCTTCGTGTTCCTGGTTATTACGAAGATCTAGTCGGTCAAAGTGGCGAGGACGACGATGCTGTCGTTGTTAGCCAGATCCAGATGGATATCAACCGAACACTAACGGACAACATCTTCTTTCGCAAGGGCCCAGGTGTGAAGAAGCTGAACGAAGTGCTGCTGGCGTATTCCAGACGCAACAGGGACGTCGGTTACTGCCAGGGCATGAACCTGATAACCGCCAACTTGCTGCTCATCATGCCATCGGCCGAAGACGCTTTCTGGATTCTGACTTCGATAATTGAGAACATTCTTCCTCACGGCTACTACGACCACTCACTTATGGCTTCACGTGCAGACCAACAAGTGCTGCGACAGTATGTTGCACAGGTTCTTCCCAAGCTCTCAGCACACCTTGATTCTTTGTTTATCGAGCTTGAAGCGTTGACCTTCCAATGGTTCTTGTCCGTGTTTACAGATTGTCTCAGCGCCGAGGCTCTTTTCCGTGTCTGGGATGTTGTACTGTGCACCAATGATGGCAGCACGTTTCTCTTCCAAGTAGCACTTGCGCTACTCAAGCTCAACGAAGGGAACTTGCTTCAGTGCAACACGCCCGCCGGGATTTACACATACATCAGCCACCAGATGACAGAGCACGCTATCAGTATCGATGGCCTGCTCCAAGCAAGCGAAGGGTTACGAAAGGTTGTCCGACGTGAAGACGTTGAGCAACGAAGAGAGAAGGCGATACAGGCAGAAAAGGACATGATGATGGCTCGCGATGGGGACTCGGCCAGAAGCAAACCCACCGCCGAGACCGAGAGCGAAACTGGCGAGGAGTAAAACTCAAAGTACGAAAATGAAAGAAGAATAAGAAGTACATGATAGAAAAATTGGACAAGGAGGATTGGACACAGGAACAAGGGATTTTACTTGGAGTTTGCGTCTCAGAAGGGCCATGATACCCACTACCCCCGCGATATATAGATGTATTGTTCGCCAGGGGAGAGTTGATACATTACGGCGTTGGGATATTCGAATTGCAAGGTTATGATGTTGCGAGGTATTCACTTGTTTTTATACACGAAGAGTATAGCGATATTACACGAAAAGATATTTTACTTTGATTCATTGCTTTGTATAATGTGTGACGACTCACTGAGGGTTGTGCGTATAACACAACTATGATATATAGGCCTAAGTTGAGGTCTCTATTTATATCGAAACACTCTTGGCATGATATCCACAACATTCAAAGTACACTACTCCAAACAGGTCAATGTTTTTATCTCGTGTTATTCATTTGCTATTTGACATTTAATTCGGAAACTAGATCACCCATCGCCATGCAAAAACGTGTTTCGTATCTCACTCTTTCTATTTTGGTATCTGGTCCTTGCTTTCCCTTAATTTTCCCATTCATATCCAAAGCAACCTATCGCTTGATAATGTCGTTAGCCATCTGTCTTGCGTGCTGAGCCATGATGGCATCGGCAATAACCAGCGCAGCCATGCCCTCAACGATAGGCACCGCACGAGGCACAACACAAGGATCGTGTCGGCCCTTGGCAGCGAGGATACCCTCGCCTTGGCCGTCGTAGCGCGCTGTGGTCTGGTCCTGGCTGATGGTGGCAGGGGGCTTGAAGCCGACCTTGAAGAAGATGGGCATGCCGTTGCTGATACCGCCCTGGATACCGCCAGAGTGGTTCGTCTTGGTCTGGAGCTTGGAGCGGGGGATACCCGTCTTCTCAGAGGCGGCGTCGAGGGCAGGGGCGGGCACGAAGGGGTCGTTGTGCTTGCTGCCGGTCATCTCGGCGCCTTGGAAGCCGGAGCCTAGCTCGAAGGCCTTGACGGCGGGGATGGACATCATGGCGTGGGCGAGGGTGGCCTGCAGCTTGTCGAAGCAGGGCTCGCCGAGGCCAGAGGGCGCATTACGGATGACACAGGTGACGGTGCCGCCAGTGCTGTCGTGGTTGTCTCGCAGCTCAGCGATGCGTGCCTCCATGGCTCGGCCGTAGGCGTCGTCGGGGCATCGCACGGGGAGGTTGTCGTCGACCTCTTGGCGGGTGATTCTCTCAGCGAGACTGAGGAAGGCAGGGTCAGCGCTCATGGAGTCACTGTCGCCAAAGAGCTTGATGTTTCCGACAGAGGTGACAAAGGCAACGATCTCGATGCCGTAGGCCTCCTTGAGCCACTTCTCAGCGACAGCACCGGCGGCCACGCGAGCAATTGTCTCACGGGCGGAGCTGCGGCCACCGCCAGATGAGGCCTTGGTGCCGTACTTTTCGAGGTAGGTCCAGTCGGCATGGCTGGGACGGGGGTAGAGGTCGATGGTCTTGTTGCCGTAGTCCTTTGGTCGCTGATCCTCGTTGGGAACAGTCAGGAGGATGGGTGTGCCGAGGGTGACGCCATCTTCAGTACCGGAGTGGATGGTGACTCTGTCTTTTTCGTTACGGGGCGTGGTGATGGCGGATTGGCCAGGTCGACGACGGTTGAGCTGGGGCTGGATATCAGCCTCTGTGAGGCCAAGGTTGGGAGGGCAGTTGTCGATGATGCACGAGACTGATTTGCCATGAGACTCGCCAGCGCTGTAAGACCCAAGAGTGTCAGTTCTAGTTGTTTCTTTGTGTGTATTGGTTGGAGGGGTTGGTAGTAAATCACTTACGTCGTCACCCGGAAGAATTGTCCAAAGCTGGACATGATGGGCCTGAGTATTGATTTAAGTGGTGATGATGCGGGTTTTGGTGTTTATGGAGGGGGAGAAACGGGGACCAAAGAAGGGCAAAAAAAAAAGATGGCGGCCGTTGAGAGTTTAGTTTTCAATCGACAGAGGTCGAGAACTTGTGAGGCTGGAAGTTTGACCTATCCGATGTCGGTGCCAGTTTTTTTACTTTCTGTGTCCTTTGTCTTGATTTTGATTGAAGCGCGGGGGAGGGGCAATTCTTCAATTGGTCGATGATGTAGTTGGTCAAGGTCAATTGGAGTCAATTGATTCAAAGTAATTGATGGTGATGGATTGTTTCCAAAGAATAATAAGATAAATATTATATATATATATCTAATACAGCGACATCGGGCTAATTGCTAATGTGACTCAAAATGAAAGACATTGTTGTATTCAGGCCTTCCAAAAGTCTGGATAATCCATCATCCCCCACCACACTCTGTAACTTTCAGCGCGATCCCACTGTAACAGGGTCCATCATCATCCACTACAGAGTCACAAAACGTCATGGAAAGAGAATTGCCGATCTGGTTTATCAATCAACCGATCCCTGGCTAAAGACACTCACGCTGCGAATCGGTACTTTCCACAAGTGCAAAATGCAAAATGCAAAATGCAAGGCACAGCCATACCACTGGGACGGATGCCACCGCTACTGTCCGTTGAACCGCCTCTAAATTTACAGGCGCTTCAGTACCGTCCGTAGGTCCCCAGTGGGTCCTTGACCTGGAGCTTTCCGGGTGATGCAAGGCTGAGATTTACTAGAGATAGTAGATAGCTTCAACAACAACAACAACTCACAAAGGCATCCCCGACTTCTTGGATATTACTTTACCTCATAATCATTAATCCTCAACACTGTCCCTGTACTGGAAGTATCCATTGGCTCATCTATCATCATGATGCTTCTCAAACGCCCCTTGCAAAACTCAACACCCAGGACAATATCACGACTCATTCCCTCACTGTCAACTATCCCAAGACGCCAATTCACAGATGCAGCATCCCACTCATCCAACAAGATCCAAGTCTACACTTCAAAATCCCGTGACCCCTTCCTGAACCTCTCTGTAGAGCATTATCTCCTCCAAAAGACCCCCCCTGAGTCAACAATCCTCTTCCTCTACACCAACGACCCCTGCATCGTCTTTGGCCGTAACCAGAACCCGTGGATGGAAGTAAATCTCCCGCGACTCGACAAGTTTCGTAACGATCCTGCAAGTGTAGGTTGGACTGGCGGGCCGGTGCAGCTCGTGCGTCGTCGTTCTGGCGGCGGTGCTGTCTTTCACGATGAGGGAAACGTCAACTTCAGTGTTATCTGCCCACCTGCTGTGTTTGATCGAAACAAGCACGCCGAGATGGTTGTGCGAGCGCTTTCATCTCTTGGAAAACCAAACACTCGGGTCAACGAACGACACGACATTGTCATGGACATCCCCAACGACCCCATCGGAACCTACAAGATCTCGGGGTCCGCCTACAAACTCACTCGGCTCCGGTCTCTCCATCACGGAACTTGTCTCCTCCGCAGCCCGAACCTGAAGAACATCTCAGGCATGCTGCGCTCACCTGCCGAGCCATTCATCAAGACGCGGGGTGTCGACAGCGTCCGCAGTCCCGTTCGAAACGTGGGCATCGAGAACGCCGATTTTGAGGGTGCCGTGTTGGACGAGTTCGCACGCATGTACGGCGATGCCCAAGTCCGTGAGGAAATCAGCGACAAAGTGCGTGAACCAGATGTCATCAGCAAAGGCTACGAAGAGCTGCAATCCCGGGACTGGATCTATGGCCAGACACCACGGTTCACCTTCTCATCTTACCCATACGCCGAAGATCCTCGGGAACGTCCACAACTGGACTTTGACGTGAGTCACACCTTACACCAACACATGACAAATAGGCTAACATAATCATAGACCAAACTTCGCTTCGATGCCAGGCACGGTGTCGTTGAAAAGTTCACGGCTCAAGGTGCATCATCTGCTACGGAAAAAGGTGACTTGTCAGCTCTCGCGTCATCATCCATCTACGACGTCTCCAGCTGGACCGCGCAGCTTTCCCAAGCTGGTATCTCCGACAAGGAGGCGGTAAAGGTCGGGACATGGATGGACAACGTCCTAGGAGTCGACTTCACCAAGCCTACGCAATAATGCTGCTCCGAAGAGGCTGCAACTTGATCTGCGCAACGTCAGAGAGGCAAATACGAGCAAACCGTCTCATCCATGCTGTCCGTCTCTTTCACTACACTACTACACCACTTCGTTGCACCGAGCATTCCATTATATTCCTTGGTTTTCATGTCTCACTCAAAAAGTGTGAATCCGAATAGACCCGGTGACTGCCTAGTCCGTTGGTTAGCATGTGAACTTTCCACAATGGTAGAAATGGCCACATACTTTTCAGAGCAGAACAAGGCTGGCTGAGCCTCGTACGCGTCGCGTCCAAACGGCGAAAAGACGCGTTGCCATCTCATTTATCGCCCCGTAATGGGCCAGACCTCGAACTATGAGATGTTGGAGTCGAGCAACATATCTCGGCTGCCAACGGGTGGGAAGCTCGGTGGAAGCTAAGGGCATCACATGGCTTGTCAGCCGACCTAGAATCCATCACACATCAAGACTCCCAACATTGCCCAGCCTTTCGACAGTGCAGTCTGTGCTCAGCACCACCCTTCCTCAGCCTCCCGTTGTATGATAGGCGACCGTCCTCATCCTGTCTTGCTTCCATATCCGGCGCACTGTCCAGATCGTGCAACATGACTGGCCGGATAGCTTCAACAAAAGCTCAACGTGTGGCTGCTAAGCAGACAGCTGCTCGTACGGGGAAGATAGTGAGACATTTTGGCGGAGATTTTGGAATCAGATCACAACCTACCACGTATTGGGATAAAGGGGGCAAGACCCTGGGGGCTCATGGGGTTACAGCCTCCACCTGAGATTGTTCAATATCCTGTTTTTTGAAAAAAATAAAGATATCCATGTGGTCCGGCAGACAAAAAGAGATGTTGAGATCTCAAGATGGAGGGTCCGGGAATGCGGGCTCCGAGACATGCATTGCTGATCTCGAGCGGTTATCGCAATTTCGTGAGTTTATGGCAGCGGATTTGAAATGGTATTTTTTGTTCATCTTCAACACCCTGGACCCTGAGAGGCGGTGCAGTGGCCAAAGTTGTATTGATTGCTTGGTATTGTGTATAACACAAACGGCGTAAAGTCAACGGTTTTGCTCGACTGAGACTCGAGACTCAGGACTCGGACCTGGGCTTAGGGCTGAAGTAAGCCATGTCAGCCATCTATTGCTATGTTGGGCGTTATCATCTGCCAGATTTGGAAATAGAAGACTTACTGGGTAGTACGCCGCTCACCAAATCATGCCATGTATGTCAGTGTATCATGTTCTTGAACACGGTTCTCGACCCAAACGGTAGCCACATTTCGTATCAACACAACCCTCACGAGACGATCCACCATGTCCAAAAATTGTCGAGATGATCAATAGTCGACCCAGGGTAAATAATGGATTATTAACCCACCAACAACTCTTCACCAAAGACGCATCATCTTGACGTTAGACTCAGACATGCCCTCCATATCTCCACACCACCAGTATAAACCAACCATGCTAGTCAGTCAGTCAGCCGTGTCCCCATTCTCATCACCCTCTGGGATCCGCAAAAAGCGAACATGTTGTGCATGAGCCTACCCCAGGCCCAACAAATAACCTATCAATGCGATTTCCTCATTTGGCGTCCGTACAGTTACACTCCAAAGCCCAGCTGCGCATTCCCGTTTGTGGCGTAAAAGACCACATACATGATATCAAACTTGTGGGCGTTTAATTGGTGCTTCCTGTTGACAGCAGATGCAGAGTTGACAAGACCAGTCCTATCAAGATCAGAGTGCAGGGCTCGATGCCAGTCAACATATTGTGATAACAGCATTGTACTATCACTCTGCACCATCGCAGGTGCTTGGTCTAACAATCGAACCTTGCTCCGCAAATATCGACTAGGGCATTAAAACGGAAAGTGTGCTCTGCATACGTATGTATGTCCTGTAGAGAAAATGGTGGTTGCCTTTTGTTCGATCCCTGTTCCCAGTCCGACAATGGGCGCTTACTCGCACTGGCTAGTAAACGAAACGACGCATTTGTACCCATATATAGCCAACACCGAGGCAAATCGAGAACCCGATATCAAACAAAACTCTCAAGGGCAACAACCACCAGCTCCGTGGTCCGAAACTCTGGAGCGCAACTATGTGACAAATCCAGGTAGTCTGGCGCTCAGACAATGGAGCAGTGTCTCCGGGAAAGCTAGTGCATATCTTGATTTTTTGGTTGCCGTTCACTGCTGGATCTGAAGATCAATTGCAGCTGCGATCCCTGGCGGAGGGGTACTAAGGTTTGACCATCGAAGCCAGGTTCTGTACAAGGCAGGGGTAATGCTGGGTTGCCAATGAATGGTACCTCGTCATCAAGTCCTCTTCACAGTGCACCTCGATCTTTATTGTGGTCGTCTTGGCTATTTCACGAGTAGTAAAAGTGTCAGCAAAACATGGCTTCGAGTGATGATCCTTTCACACAGATAGACAACGGCCTGGACCCTGCTAGAGCGTGTAAATGTGATCAGTCACTTTCCGTGCCATCTGAAAAGAGCATTTGCGGAACTTGCTGTGTCCAATAGTCAAGACATGCAGCGTATTGCAGAGCCTTGCCTGTTCTTAAGCCAACCATCAGACAGCCGTTTATCAATTGCCGAGAACGAGCAGTATCGTGGTAAAATTGAAACGGTCGACACATGATAAAGAAACAGTGTTTTTAATTTACACAGGTCCATGTGATAGTGTTATTGCTGATCCCTGGCGTATGTGACCAGCCACATCAAATATGACAAGACCAAAATTCCCAAATTGGAAATGCAGACATCAACTTGTGTTGTTGAGATGTCGAACAAAGGCGTGTCTAACTTCAGCGCACCGTGACGACTTTGCCGAACTGTCTTGCTCGAGCGACTCGCTCAATGAATCTGATTCGTCAAACAATGTCTGAATATCCCGTCTTTCCCTTTATGGAATATTCTTCTTGGCAATGTAACGCTCTGAACCCTTCTTTTAATCATGACGGAACAAGTGCTACGCCTCATTTGCTGGAATTGTCAAGGACACCACCCTACAGTACCGTCGCTTACGGCGGGACAAAATTTCCAGGTACAACGTAGAGTAAGTAATACGGTAGATTGGGTCTCTCTCGAGCCAACGACAATCGACAGTCCTTTATCTGACAGAACCTCTTCGTAAGGCGGTCTATGACTTTTGAGTAATGACACTCCCTTGGCAATTCCTGTGCGATCAGAGGTGTGCTGTCTTGACGACGTTGTATTTTTGTAGCGCTAAGCCCGCTTAACCCTTCGCAATTGAAGTTGCTTTGAGGAACAGAGGAAGAAGGATAAGACAAAACGCGACGAAGCCAGCCGCAGTACCCTTGCGGTGTGAAGATATAATGCAGTGAGGATCAGGCCTGACATGACTTGGAGCTGGATCATTCGCCCAGCGATCTCGTGCGGCTTTTGCGATAGCAAGGTTCAGATCAGTTAACAACCGCCACGTTGGATGCAGGAACTTGAGGCGCTGTAATGCAGCTGTGGCATTGCACAGCATGGCCTAGCGAGTGTTTTGGATGGGAAATGTCAAAGAACAGCATGTGTTACCACCGAGGGACCAGCCGATTGGTAGTCTGAGTTTCTTGGGGTTGTATTAGAAGATATGACGGCTGGAGTTGCATGGATATTCTTAGCTCTCTTGTCTCCTCAAAGTACAGAGTACTGTTCAATGATTGTCTGCAGTGCTGGAGATTATCAGACGATGCTTCCAACTGTAATTGACGGGAACAAGAGCTGGTCCGTGGCCTCGGCTATGATGGGACGGAACGACAAACGCACGGTTGTTAGACAGGGATGATGGGTGCGGGCAGACCGGGCTATACTCTAGGAGGTATCGTCAAAGCGGACGACCCCACTGTCGTCAGTTCATCTCGCACTAATGACCTGCTGTCCTGCTGTTGAGCTGAAGCATCTTTGGTAATACTTAATCTCACAATGAGCGCAATAAAGCGATAGCGCAAGCTTGAGGTTAATTTGTGCCTCAATCTAGGTGCATGTTCCGAGTTTAGCCGTGGGTGAGTAACACCGAATTGTGTCAGAAAATGTGCGATATAATGCCGATTGGCATTGATGCAATCCTCCTACTTGAAGAGTAGAATATGTAAACAGATCGTGCAGTTGCATTATCGTCGCATCTCTGCACATTAACTTTCACGTATCACCCTTGTCAGACCATGCAGCGCAGAGTCCAACGGCATCGAGACCGTGGGCGTCTGCAGCGTCATCTCATGGGCCGTGACATACCATAACAACCCGAAGAGCGCTGCAAGTAACGCAACAGCGGTTTGTGATCGCTTAACGGCGTCGGCAGTCAAGCCACGAGAAGTGACCTCACTATGGGGCTGGCACTTGGTTGAGACCTAGCCAATAAGCATGAGAGTAACTCAACGTCACATACGACGTTAATGTCCAGGCCCATGGGTGTAGGCAGGGCGCTGCTGATATTGTCTTAGTCGTTTGATGACAGCGACGATAGCAGCAGGAATACGGATATAGAGGCTGAATATGTAGTACGTAGTTGCGTCCCCTGCCTCGACCCCCTGTCATGCTGGCGACGAACCCTTGATCGTGTTCCAGTGCCCAGCTTCTACCCCAAGGGCAGGCCCGCTCGGTGCTCCGCTCATCGTCCGAGCCGGGCCGGTGTTGAAGGCTTTGGTGGTTGTGAGAGTGCTCTAGCGTCGGAGCCACAAGCTCCCTTGACTTTAAAGCTCTCCAGCTCGCCCCTGTCTCATTCCATGCAGCAGTTTGTCTCTTCTTCTCACGGGGGAAATTACCCAATGAACAGCACTTGACCCCAAGGATCTTGTATTTTGAACAGGGCCCTCTCTGGTTGCCGCTGAGACTGCAACTTTGACAAGAAGTGGTCATATGTTGGAAGGCAGTATAATTGCCGGTAATATTAGATGAGATGCCTGCCCGCACCTCGTGGTCTTTGTAGATAGCCTGACCCTGGAGGTAGGTGTTCCCGGTATGTTATTACCTCCAAAAGAGGGTGCTATGCCGGGCTAGATCTGGGCAAAGGCGGTTTGCCAGGAGTGCTCATTAGAGCTAGGAGTGAGCAGCTTGAGAATGGGAAAAGAGGCCCAGAGAGCTCCATGTGCGAAGAGATTTGCCTATTAAGACCCCTGCTTCTGTGATCATGGCGTTGTGAGACATTAGATATGGTGCTTCCTGAAATGCATCAGTCTGAGCCAGTTAGGAGCCGGTGTACTAGCATCTCGCCGATATGTCGGTTTCTTATCGGTGTCCAGTTGGGATTGATTCTTTTTCTTCTTGGTGCAATCCTTGGCGGTCCAGATCCCTTTCGATGTCTTGTATGTTGGCTGCATCTTGACCGTGGCGGATGCTGGTAGTGATTAAATCACTAGCTCAATGTCACGGTCAAGTGATATTGGGCGTGACTGGCGCTTGGATGTCCCAAAAGGGATCGCGGTGTGCATTCTTGCCCATGCTAGCGAGGCCAGTGGGCTGTATTCTGGGAATGAGGTTGTGCTGGATTGGGCCTCTGGGCGGTATTGTGATGATGCCTGATGTTCGAGATGTCCAGACTGCGAAACCAAAGCATGGGGAAAGAGCTCAATGAACCCACAGCAGAGGATTAGAAGTGGATGCAGACTTCCGTAGTGTGGCGGGGAAGGTGCAGTGCAGCTGCGGCAACAGGGCAGGTAGCTCTATAGGTCAGGTACGGTACGGTCGCAGTTGCAGTCGCAGTCGCAGTTGGAAAAAGCAAGCAAGGAAGAGGAAGGAAGGGGTCCTTAGCAAATCCTGCGGGAATTAGGTGCCTGTTTCTCGGTAGTATTACTCTGGGGTAATAGCAACGACATCATGGACGCGATTCAACTACGACCCTCATCATGATGTTTTTGTTTAGTGGTTGAGCTGCAGCAGAGGTCTCATCAGACTTGTCTAGCTAGATATTGATACCTACCAATGCATTCGCTACTGCAGTACATATTGATCCCATGGTGAAAAAAAAGTCGGGAAAAACCAATGCAATGGCCATAAAACGCGGAGGAACGACGAGCGGGGGCCGAATGCCGGCCTTGTGCATTTACATGCAGATACAGCAAAGTGCAGTCAAGACGAAGACGCTAAAATACTGGCCAGGGTTGATCAAAAAGCAAGCGAGCAGCTTGACATGTTGGTACGGAAGTGAAACCGACGGGGAAACCATCGTGGCGAGTCATTTACCAATAAAGTAAACAGCAAATACCGATGAAGCATTGGTTCATTTCGTATGTATAATCCAACCTACAGCAGATGCTAGGTTTCAGTCCCAACAATGCGTCCAAAACTCCAAAGGAATGCATGTGATTCAGAGATAGCATGATTCAAACAAGAAACCTTTAGCCCGGAAGTTGGAAATAAAAAAGGGGCAGCTAAGAATTGCCGACTCTGATCGACACTGCGAATTTGCTAGTTCGTCGTTATGTCTGCTAGAACGAAGTCTATCTCCGGCCATACTGACAATCTTGGCAACCCCATGTCATTCAACCGCTGCACGACGTAGCACAATTATGCACAATTATCCCGAATCTATCTAATCACAGTCAGTTCGTCCTGTTCGTCATGATCAGCCATCTTTCAGGGTCCCTGCGATGGAAAGTCTCCAGCGTTTCCGACTGAGACTTCAGTTGGCACGCGAGCATCGCCCGTTTGCGTAGAACCTCAGCTCACCTCGCCACGATGTGCCAGCCAGCCATGTACGAGTGTACGAATATAGACAAAAACATTTTGACTTGGGGTCGTATCCTTGCAGTACAGAGAGAGGAACCTGAATCAGACTGGCTTCCCTTTGACCCTGCAGCCGTGACGCAGACGGCGTCTAGGGCGGCGGCGTGGTAGGAAAACGCCGGCCGGCTTTTGGTGTGAGGTGATGCCGTACAACATGGACAACTTCCGTTGAATCTCTGAAACGAGGCTTTTAGAGTTTCATGTAGTGCGTTGGCTATCGAAATTCAGTGCGAGACATGGCTAAAACTAGAGTGTCCCAGGCTGCCTATCTAAGGTATGGAGCAGAAAGCGCAAAGAAAAAGCAATCAAATGAGATAGAAAAAAAGAACCTGCATTCACAGATGCGGATCTTATCGTAGCTGGGACAGGGGGACAACCTGGTGTCCCCAGCAGATGGGTCTAGCCCAGAGACACGACAAGGCCTAGCAAGCCACCGAACCCCAACGCGAGCGAATCTGATGAGTTGAGGATTCGCAGACACATGGAAAGGTGAAATGGTAAACTACCATTGGCTCCTTGTCATGATTGCTCATCCCTCCATCAATTGGTTGCTCGCTTTTGTTATCTTATCGACCCATTCATCCATTTGCAGTTGGGACTTGAGGTGGACTTGGTGAGCTTCAGAATCGTGATGATCTGGGCACTTTGTAACGCAAACACAACAGCCGAAGTGATGTGCTCGAAGAATTGCCTCGAAACGTCCACAGAACCATGGATCGTTCCAAGGCTTCGACAGCTGGATTGATGCATCATGACCTGGTAAGGTAAGGTACCATAAACCTAACTTCTGTCCCCAGCGAAACGCTGCTCCACTGGCACCACCGGTACAAGTACGTACGGTTTGCGCTTAGTATGCATACGGTACGTCCGGACTTCATTCAGCACATCTTTTGGTCAACATGCGCCTGTAGCGCACTGAGAAGGACAACCTTACAGTACGAATCATCGCCCTGCGATACGGACGACTTGGGTATCTTGAAGAGTCCACTTCTTCTACAGCATCACCGCCTCCCGCACTTTTGACCCGCAACAGATTGCAGGCCCTGCCTTCGAGTCTCTGGGCTGTCTCCATTGCGTCAGCTATCGACGACGGCGCAGGACCTCGAGCATGGATGACGGATCTATCATTTCTCGATTTGTGTTTCGAGTGTTGAAAGATGCAAGGTAGTCGACAGTGAGCATCACCACCACCATCACAATTCAGTTCAACCATACAAGGTATCCCCGAGATTATTATCGCACGTTGGCATACTGTACATAATACTGTACAATACCCATCGAGTCGCAGTATTCCAGGGATCTGATTGAACAAACCGGGTTTTTTTTTACCCAATGTCAATCTCTGTACGGTGTCACTCTATCTGCAGAGCACGCTGCAAATCGTCAAGCCCGAGGCTCTTCTACTCACGGCAAGCCCAAGCGTTGCCAAGACCCTTCGGAGCAGGCCAGGAGATGCTCAATGCTGTGTTCGCTTGGCTGATTCCCTGCCAGTTGAGCCTGCCCAAAGTTTCGCTTCCGACTAGTTGTGGTTCGACCACGGAAGATTGTATCGCATGACGAGCCCATTCGAGATGAGTTTCAAGATAACCTCATCTATGCTTTTTGGCGAACAAGGTTAACACGCCAGCCGTAGCAGCGACGATCAAGACATGTAACGAAACGACATGACTGAGGAACGGATCGGGTGGGTGAACGAGCAGGGGCCGGATCCTTGAAGGCGGCCGGTCCACTCCGCAGCCCAGCAGAAGCAACATCAGCGTCACAGAAAGAGTGAGAATGGCGGTCCAAGGAGTGTCGTTAGTGTTCCCACACACCCTTGCTGTACCTGGACGGACTTGGTCTGTCGAGCAAAGACGGTGACATGTAGGTGAGGCGATAGATAGATACCTGAAGTCAAGCGTTAGGCTGCGCATTAAGATAATTAAAGCCAGCTACGTAGACTAAGTAAATGCGTGGTTTATCGAGTTGTTGTGCTGGCAGCGAAAACTTCTTTTTCTGCTGGGGACAACGAAAGGAAAGCTCGGTCGGTCGGTCGGTCGGATTGAGCGAAAACGGAACGGACACATGTGTGCTGTATTTTGGTGACGCTGAACGGTGGGAGGAGATTCTTGAGCGAGGTGGAGAGGAGAGGAGAGGAGAGGACAAGGACAAGAGAGGGATGAAGGGGGTGGAATCTGCATGATCAAGGGTCGTGTGCCTAACAGATAGTAGACTCTCTTGACCAGGGTTGATGAGAGAGACAGAGTGCGAGAGAGCAGAAAGGGAAGCATGGCGCCATGGGTCCAAGCACAGACCTCTGTCTAGAGCCTCCAGCTCTCGCACGGTAGAGACTTACCCGATCGGTACCGCTATCAATTCGAAATGGGTGGTTGTAGCCACTGGCCGTTCACCTTCATGGTCGCCACTACGAACCACACTCGATTCAAAGAAAATGACACGGGCACTGTGCTTTTCCTACTTGCACCCACCTCCATCATCACCCACTGGGTCCAGTCTCCAGTCCAACACCAACACCAACACCAACTAATAAAATCCACCCCCCCAAAAACATAAGACCTGTTCTCTCTTATTGCACCGCTCCACTTGCTTTTACTGTTTTGTCCATCCTATTTCACTATTAACTAGACTAGCCTCCATCTCAACTTTGCTCACCAAATCTCTCGCACCTCACCTCACTTCATCTGCTACTTGTTCTGTTTGTTCGACCCCGATTCATTGGACTCGATCTTCACTGCCTTTTATGTACGCGACAATGGTACTATAGATCGATCTACTATCACGTCCTTCGTGACTCCAACCTCTCAAGGCCCGCCATTGCGAGTCTGCGATCCCCTCCAGCATGTCGAGGCGACCACGGCCGCTACAACCATCTCTCCAATCATGGATTCCTCACAGTACTACCACAACAATCATCACCACAACTCACACCGCCATCACCATAAGTCACTCTCGCAGCAACAGTCGTCCGCCTCCCTCTCGTCGACGAACCGGGGCACCCCACCGCTGCATACATATCTCCCCTCCTCAGCCTCTATGCCTATGCCTTTAAGGACGGCAAACAGCACACCCATGTCTTCTCCAGGCCTCTTCAGCCCATCGGCCTCTCGACAAAACCTCGTCACATCCGTTTCCGAGAACAACACGCCTCCCAATTATGCGCAGAGCCCACTATTGCATCCTTTGCAGATGCACAAAGTCAGAGAGTAAGCATTATAAATTGTCACGGAAATATACTCTCACAGTACTCTGTGGCTTCATTCGTCCCGCTTTCAATTGGCTTTTCTCGCCTATGGCGGGGAAATGGCCGTGGCGTGCACCAACCGTTACACTTCTCAGACACTAACTGATTTGTCAATAGGACTCACAAGGCGCTCATTGATTCAGATACCGCTACAGGCCGGAAACTCATCAACCAATATGAAGTGATCGAAGAAATTGGCCGCGGCATGCACGGCAAAGTCAAGCTGGCCCGGAACCTCGAGACAGGCGAAAACGTCGCCATCAAGATTATCCCACGGTTCTCCAAGAAGCGACGCCTCGGCAAGGTCACGGCTAAGTCTCCCCAAGACAAGACGAAAAAGGAGATTGCCATCTTGAAAAAGATCCGCCACCCCAACGTAGTCGCCCTCCTCGAAGTCATCGATGACCCCGAACTCAAGAAGATTTATATGGTCCTCGAACATGTAGAACTCGGAGAAGTCGTATGGCGAAAGAAGGGTCTCCCCCACATCTGTCTTTACGAACGACGACGCATAGAACGCGAGATGCGAGGCGAGCTCCCTACCCCCGAAGAGGATCGCTACGAACAGCTGCTTGAGCACCGACAGGCTGTCAAGACATTGAAACGAGCCAAGATGGCCCAAAAGTACCCGGGCCAAATGAATTGGAGTTTCGAAAACGGTGGAGCAGACGAGCCTGGCAGCAGTCTGGGAAGTCGCATGTCCTCCATGCAAGACTTCGCCATGAGTGGTAGCCCACCGTCCCGACCTACTTCTCGACAGACATCACGCGAGGAGTCTAGGAGACATTCCCGATCACGCTCCATTGTTTCGTCCACCCGCGCCGTGGAAGACCCCGATGAATTCATCAACTGGGAAGATGATGTGGAAACGCCCCTGGGTCTTCGATCGAACCCTACCTCTAGCACCGCTCTGGATGGTACTATGTATGGTCCCTACGTCGACGAGGGGTTCCGCGGCCGCTCCCCCAGTATGGCTGACTCAATTATTTCTCACATGTCATCCCTCGACTTCAACCCTCAACAACTTGACCCCTTCACAGACGACTTTTCTTACGTTCCATGCTTCACTTTCGATCAAGCTCGTTCAACCTTTAGGGATACAGTGCTTGGATTGGAGTATCTTCACTACCAAGGCGTTGTTCACCGTGATATTAAGCCGGCCAATCTTCTATGGAGTAAGGAGCACCGCGTCAAGATCTCTGATTTCGGCGTCTCCTACTTCGGCCGACCTATCCGTGATGGTGAATTTGACGATACTGTATCAGAGTCTGAGGCCAAGGACTTTGATGATGATCTTGAACTAGCCAAGACAGTTGGAACACCCGCCTTCTTCGCTCCCGAGTTGTGCTACACCGACTTGGATACCGAGCAGCCAAGAGTTTCCGAACAAATCGACGTTTGGTCTCTCGGTGTGACTCTTTACTGTCTGATCTACGCCCGAATTCCCTTCCTTGCTGAAGATGAGTTCCAGATGTTCCGAAAGATTGCCACCGAAGAGGTCTACATCCCTAAGCGCCGCTTGATGCCCGTTCACCCTTCCACTTCACCCGCTGCGACATCTCTTTACAAGCGACAAAATACTCACCCCTACCGTGATGACAATGATCTAGTTTATGAGGAAGTCGACAACCTTCTCATTGATCTTCTGCGGCAGATGCTCACCAAGAACCCGGAAAAGCGCATCCGGCTTCGAGATATTAAGCGACACCCATGGGTCGTTCATGATATGGCGAACCCCATCGGCTGGCTTGATGACACTGACCCCGCTCGACCTTCATCTGGTCGCAAGATTCAAGTTGACGAGCGGGAAATGTCTTCGGCCGTCGTCCCTCTTACCTTTCTGGAGCGTGCTCGCTCAGTAGTCAAGAAAGCTGTTGGCAAGGTAATGCACCCCCTCGTGGAAAGAAGTGATAGCAAAACGCGACATCGAGCCAACAGTAGTGCCGCTAGCTCCGCCGGCGATAGTGTCAGCATGTGCAACAATGGACCGCCGACTCCTAACCAACAATATCGTGACCACCGACGCAAGAGCCTCCGCCCTGATGATTACTTTGCGAATGCGATGCGTGACGCTTCTACATCCGAACATCCTCTCTCTGTCAGCACGACTGTCACTCCTCAGCCTGAATCTGTCATCTACGATCCTTTGGCAACCGTCCTTCCCGAGACCGGCGTTTCTCGTGGCCATGTTCATGCTCATAGTGAGAGTGAGTCTTACCGCGAACCCGAAAAGTCTATATCGGCAGCTTCCTTGTGGCCATTTCATCGCCATGCACACAGCCAAGGATATGCCAAGACCACATATCACTTCCTACACTTTGGCCCTACCGCGCCCATTTCTCATACCACACCTACAACCCCAAGCTTCGCTAGTCATGCCGATTCACAGGAAGATTCAAGAGCCGAGACTATCCGTAAGACGTTTGACATGGACTCGATGGATGAAAGCTCTCGATCAAAATCTGTCGATCGTGGGCTTTTCTCCACTTCCGACAAGCGTGCTGAGGCCAGAGTGGGTGTAAACACTACAGTCGTCCCCGGAAATGTTCAGATCCCCCCTCGCCATGGACGACAGCCTGTCAAGTCTGTTGATCTGGGCAAGATTTCGCATCAAAGACGGCTCGAAGCATGTCTACTCTCGTCATCACTGGCGGGCGCGGCTGCTGGGCACCGTCACAGCCATTCGGACACTACCTACGCTACTGACGCGCATACGGTCACCAAGACAAGACCTCGATCTCTTCAAAGAATGGACAGTGCTCCCATCACCAGAACCTCGCCTACTCGCTATTCAGAAGAGCTTTGCATGCGAAGATGCGACCGCCCCCATTCAGAACACATCAGCTTCTCCTGCCCACCCTCGCCTATTGAGGAGGAATGGGATCGAGATGAGCCTCTTCCTCGCGCTGATACCATGCCCACTACCAAGTCTTCAAGCGTAGATTCTATGGAGGCTTTGGCCACTACACCTTCAACCAGTCCAAGCGAAGTCACCAGCCCTGTTTCGGCGCTGCCTTCAACTGCCAGTACGTCGGAGCGAATGCTGGCATTCCAGTCCGACCCCTCTTTGCCGGCTCTGCTCAGCGGCGCCAGCTCTGTTTCGGCCGATATGGAAGCAGAGCTTCTCTGTAGGCCAGGCATTGTCAGCGCTCACCCGCAATTGCTCGAGACTACCGATAGCTTGACGCCACCGGCGTTTGACAAGGAGCCTAATAGCTTTCCTATCGATCAGATCTATGGCAACCACTCCGCCATGGACAGCGGCTCTCTTGCTGTACATCTTGAGGGCGGTGCTCGAGACTCTATCACAAGTACCCCCGTCGCTCGACCTGTTGAAGATGAGTTCGACGACGACGATGGAAGCGATGATGATGATATACTTGTGATGGCTCCCAAGAAGAAGACAGTACAAAGCACGCAGCGACCTGCAGCGTGTTATCCTCCAAAGAGACGCGATACCAACATTAGCATCGCAAGCACCGAAACTGCCAAGAAGGTGCCGACCTCTACATATGGTGACGAGGGGACGTCGCCCTATGAACCATGATACCCTTCCCCGTTTCGTGGCAACATTTACCAAGTTCTTTTCATTTCTCTTTTCAAATACTTTTGTCAGATGCTAAATGTGCATCAAGTCTTTTTTGTCATGGGTTGAGTTGCATTATCAGCTGTCTGGAGATATATTTTCAAGCATTAGGTCCCTGTTGTATGTACAGGGCCTGGGATCACATTAGGTGTTTTTCTTACTGTTAGACCATTGTTCAGTCCCAAAGAGGGATTTCTACTGCATTGCTGTTTATAGCATACCATGGGGTGGCACAATTGCTAAACATTTTGCACCGCGTTGTTTTGGGATGGGAGGTTGCTTCTGGGCGGGATGAGAGTTGATGGATGGATGTACGGATGAGGAAATGAGCATAATGATGGGTTATGAGACGGAATGACCGGAGATGATATAAGAGATGAAGGCATATATTCAACCGAGGCAGAAACCCAGAACGTACCCGTGCTGCTGGAAGCCAGTCCTGTACACGGACACATTGTTTACATACCGGAGAAAGCGAAAGAGGAGGAGCACAGAGCATTTTTCTTGTGTTTCTCATGCTGGGGTCACACACACACCAGCCTGTTGGGACGAGTCAAAATGGCTCTGGTGCATTTACATAGATATAGGGACGAAACATGTTGCTTTGTCTTGTTGGACATATTCTTTCTATCGAGGATATGTGTCGAGTGTTGAGCACAAGACACCGATAATAATAGCTGCTTGAATCTGCCGAATCTTGGTTGTTAGTGATTGTTTGATGGTGTATTGTGATTTCCAAAGTCCAATGTTCATTGACTTTGTTACATGTGATCATGATATTGCAAGTGAAAATATACTACAAGCAGCAAAGTAGATAAAAGTTTGTATTCCAATTCGAAATCCTGGATCGTATTGACCTTTCCCTTTTTAATTAAACTGCAAATTCCGATGGCTCAGCTTGCTTTCCCATACGAGCAATAAGTGCTGAAGCTACCAAACCCAAAAGGCATAGGCCAAAAACCGCTGCGACGTTGACAACGGTGCGCACGGAGGATGAAGCCTTCTTTTCAACAATGTCGTCCAAAATTTCGTCGAATCGGCTAGCCATCTGCGCCCGTCCAAACATATCTTTGACTCTCGCTTCACTTCTATCCCCCATAGACTTGATCTGATCATCATCAAGTTCCAGCGCAAGACGCACAACCTTGGCCCACTCATTCACATCGTCTGGTGATCGCAACCATCCTGTTTCGCCGTCTACGATGGTCTCGACAGGACCGCCTGAGTTGGCGGCAAGAACAGGTGTTCGAGCAAGCATGGCTTCGAGGGGAACGATACCGAAATGCTCGTTTTTGGGTGTGTAGAGAAGAACACGCGCGGAGCGAAGAAGCGTCGCTTTGAGAGAGTTGGGGATCGAGAGGAGGAAAAGGACGGGTACGGATGTGGGCGCGGATAGAGCGGTGATGAGAGTCTTGGTGGTGAGGTGCTCGAGGCCGTGAGAAGAGGCGAGGGCTTCCAATTCGGCGTGGTATTGAACGTTTTCAGAAACTCGAGGATCGTATCCGCCTATGCATTGATTAGTATCGCTGTAAAGAATGGGACGTGTGTGTAGTGTACCTGCTAAGATGAGGCGACAACCCTTGCGCTCAGCTTCAGGAATGGCAGCGAAAGCCTTGATCGCAAGTCCAATATCCTTCTTCCTCTCAAAACGGTTGATACTCAAGATGATCTTCTCACCCTTGAAAGGAATATCCCCATCATTGCCAGCATCCTCCTTCTCCTTGACCCCAGTGTCGACACAAGGATACACCACCTTGGTGTCAGTGCGTTTCTTGAGATTGGGCCATGTCTGGTTCACAACACCCTTTGTGAAACCCGAGTTTACTGCCACGGCGCTCGCGAAGCCCATGGTCCATTCTTCAAGCCAATCGAACGGGCGGCGATACAGGCGCTTCAGGGCAGATTCGCGACCCTGCGCAAGGAGAAGGTCGGGGAAATGGCAGTAAAAGAGGATCGGGCTGTCGGGGGCGATGTAGCGCATGAGAGGAAGACCGGCGGAGAGTTGGTCGACGATAAAGGCGCGCGGGTTCAGGTCGTGTAGCTCGCCGGTGAAAGCTATGTGGATGAGGAGGTGGACATGGCGGAGGATGGCGCAGAGGATTGTAAGACGGGAGAGGATGGACATGGGGATGAGCCAGTGACCACGAACACGGACATCGAGAGTTCCTGTTAACAAGAACTGATTAGCACGGTTATACTATAAGTTCATCAGGGAGGAATATTTACCATCACGACATTCATCAAAGCAATGCTTAGGATCGCAGTGGTTCGTAAATATCACCACGCGATGACCTCGCTCCTGAAGACCGACAGCAGCGTCTACAACAAGACGCTCTGCACCGCCGATACCAAGATCGGGGTGGAAGAAGACGATTGAGCCTTTATCTTTGGCGTCTGGAGCCATGATTGCGCTCTTGAGGTTCTGGATTTCTGTTAGGGAGGATGGTTTGTCCTTTGGTGGGGGGAGTTTTTGGAGTTGAAATGAAAGCTGGAGCTAGCGTGGGGCATAGAAGGAGGAAGGTACGTGGCTGTCATGGGAAGTGGGGCCGGTCTATTCTATTCTATCATGAGGTACGTATCTTTTTTTACCCCAGATAAAAGAATCTTTAATTGTTCACATGCAAGCTGGAGGGATGTACGATATGTAGAGGCAGTACCTAGTAAGTAAAACGCAAGATGAATGAATAATTATATAATCCATATATCTTATAAATAATCACCGGTTGATACTGTCAATATGTCAAGGTAGTCGTCCATCATATGATAGAAATCTCATGCCGAGATTCAATGTCAGATCCATGGATGGGTCAGTCTACCCCAACTGAGCCGAGGTCCCCACGCTTCTCTTACTTATACCCATCGACACCTACCACCTTTTACTACCTCTCATCATAATCTCACCTTCATCACTCAAAAAATGTCTACTCTCTTCACTCTCCCCATCGCGCAGTGCGGCGCTCATCCAGGCGGTACTCTCACATGCACTGAACCCTCACCAAGAGTCTACCTCCTCACACTCGTATCGCCTCCCGACAACCGTCTCACAACGCCTGTCCTCAACGCCTTTCTCAACGCGCTGGACATAATCGAGTTTGGGTACCCTCACGGTGTTGTAGCAACAACCTCTGGGATTCAAAAGTTTTACAGCAATGGCCTTGATCTTGAACATGCTGTTGCTACCGAGGGTTTCTGGCATTTGCTGTATAATGTCTGGAATCGCTTCTTGACATACCCCATGCCTACAGTGGCTCTCATGAAC
Source organism: Fusarium praegraminearum (assembly GCA_002093855.1). Classification (NCBI taxonomy): domain Eukaryota; kingdom Fungi; phylum Ascomycota; class Sordariomycetes; order Hypocreales; family Nectriaceae; genus Fusarium; species Fusarium praegraminearum. Next base: position 9,379 of record LXHY01000215.1, on the reverse strand, counting down.
GGTCACGCCTTTGCAGGCGGTCTGATGCTCGCCACGGCCCAAGACTACCGTCTCGCTCCCTCACCACGCGGCTTTCTCTGCCTCAACGAGCTTGTCTTTGGTGCGCCTCTCAAGCCTGCCATGTCAGCTCTGTTCCGTGTCAAGTACTCCCACGCGACGTACCGCAGCCTCGTTCTTGAAGCCAAGCGCTTCTCAGGCGAGGACGCTGTAGTAGCCGGTATCGCTGATGATATTGCGCCGAAAGGTGTTGAAGACCTTCTTCGCTTCATCAAAGAGAAGGAGCTCATCGACAAGAGCAAGTCCGGCGTGTACGGCGTGCTCAAGATGGAGATGTATGCCGGTTTGGTTGAGTTCATGAAGGGTCCATCTATGGAAGCGCATGAGCAGAGGTTCGACGATGCGCAGGCGATGGAGGGAGAGAGGAAGGAATTTGGAAAGGTTTGGTATGAGCAGTGGTTGAAGGATGTCAAAGCAAAGCTGTAGGACAATTTTGTATTGTATATACCCTGACAAATGTAAGCATATTTAGACATGAAATATCATCAAGGCAATGCTGTGAAATCAGCGCGAGTTATGTCAGAATATCTTGTAGTGTTATCATTATTAAATTTTCAATTTTTATATGGTGTTTTCATGGCTACGTGACCGTCGCCGTTTTCTCTACCCATCTCCGAATGTGTCTTGAAGCCACCACCCCTACATTATCTCTAGTTTATAAGTAAACCCCCTCATATAACAAATCTGTATATAGAAAAACACATCATAAATCCAAATCCACTTTCCGTACACCTGCATGCGCCAAACTCGAACGCGGGAAATCTCAAGGGGTATAGCAGCCCTGTTTTGTTGCTCCAATGATAAACGCCAAACCCATGCATGTACCATATGGACGCCTCGCAAGTATCTCATGGCATGGTCTATAGACAATGAGGACAAATAATGCTCGAGTCAATGATGAACCGGGCAATGAAATCAGTGACCACCCTGACCCATGTGCGGATGTTGTTGTTGCTCTAGTAAGCCCAGCACATCCGAAGGGAAGTAATCTAACCAAGGGCCCATCATATCTGATTGCTGCAGCCCCAGAGCAGCAATATCGATATCCTGGCTGTCAAAAGTGATACCGTCCATGCTCCCCATCGAATTCACCCACGGCATGGTGTAAGGGAAGTTGTTTTGACCGTGACCGAAGTACATGTGATTAGCTCCCGAGAGTGTAGTGGCTGGAGTCACTCCGTTCTCTGCCATTGCTGTTGGAGGCGAGACACTGTATGCATCAAATCCAGTAGTGGGTTGGCTTGTGGGTGGAAATCTAGGCCCAGTGTAAAAGTCATGACTCTCGCTGTTTTCAGGTACACCATCAAATTGAACGTGAGGTCTTGTCTGGGTACTTGTTGTCGAAAGATTCGAAGTCCGACGGGGAACAGTGGGACGCGACGACTGTCTCACAGCCGATATGTTAGGTTGAGGATAAGCAGGAGCAAGCATGTTTGTCGAATCTGGTAGGCTTTGCCGAATAGGGTCAAAGATCATGTTGCCTGGGGGCGTGCTCGGTGCTCGTGCTGGCTGCGACGTATGCGGTCCAGTCTGAGCTGGCGAATCCCGATTTTGATACATGAGTGTCAGGCTCGAGTTTGGTGAATTGGCTGTTCCTGCCAGGGTCCAGGCTATAGGGGGCCCCGATAATCTTGGTGATGCCTTATTCTCAAACTTGGGGAATGGGTTGTTCATTGTTCCGTTGCTACCTCTCCGAGGCGCTTTTGTACTTTCGTACTCTTCCGCTGTGTAGGTCTCGCAATCCCAGATTCCCTTGGCTCTTTGGTCGAGAGCAGTGATGATATATGTAGCACCGCCCCAGTACATTTCAATCTGCTGTAGTGAATTGAAGCATTTTTGGTAGTTCTGATTAGCTGCCGAGGCCAACAGGGAATGTCTCGATGATTTTGCGTCGCGAGATTTGTTACCCGTTGAGGCATTGTGTTGAGCGCCAGGAGGAGAGCTGGCTCTTGAAGGTGAGCTGGACGCATTGGCACTCGACTCCATTACAAAGGCGCAAGCGGCGATGTAAATTGGCTGACAAGTAAAAGGGTTTCCGATGAAACTCTTCGGGTCTATCAAATCTGCAAATGACAAGATATCGCAAATTGTCTTTGCGCTGCTCATACTGAGCTCGCGACTGTCTGGTAGGAGCTGAAGCTCGGTGCGTAGCTCAGCAAAGGGCGTGAGGAGAGTCGGCTGGTGGAGGATGATGAATAGAGCGTGGAACCAAAAGTGCAGAAGGATAAATGTGGTTCCTTGACCTGCTCCCAAATACGCCTTGAAGTTACTGACGTTGAATTGCAAACGCCAGTCCCAGTTCTTATAGAGTCTTGTCAGCTCGTGCTCCATCTCGCCCAGCTTATCCCATGTGTCCTTTGTAAGATCCTGCGCATTACGGACTTTATTCAAGACATCGCAGACACGACCATAAAGATGGATGATCTGCAGGAAAATGGGATATGGCGCCGGCCAGTTCGTAGCTGGGTCGATGAAGGGTTCCGGGATTGAGAGTTCCAAATCGTCGTCTCGGAATGTGACAGGCCGACCCGTTCCTGATGAGATGACACGATCAAGTACAAAGACGGCCCAGAATGTATCCATTCGCTCTTGAACGAGTTCCTTTTGCTCTTGAGGATTCAAATGACTTGATTCGCCTGCCTTTGCCTCCGAATCTTCATCAACAGGCTGACGCCCCCAGTTCTGAGAGTACAACGCATCTTTCTCGCCATGGTACTGTACGCCAACTTCCTTTTGCAAGCCCAGGTCGACAGCCATACGGATAGCCAGGCCGAGGTACATCCAAAGTGCGCTGTCTTGACCCGCCCCAAAGCCTTCGTATGCCATCAGCAAACAAGCTTGCACAGCTCCAACAGTTGGACATGGGAATGTATCAACAGTGGCTTGTCGAGCTCTTTGCGCGAACACTGAGCCCCGTTCCATTCTTGGCATCTTGTCGTTTCCGTTGGTGAGGGACGGGGAATCAGAGAACCTTGCTGATAAAGCGCATATCGAGTCGACGAGTATGGGCTCAACCCGCTTTTCCTTGACCATACGCAAAAATTTGGTTTGTCGAAGAAATGGGTAACTAGAACCCTGCTGCGTGAAGAAAGTGTTGATGAGACTGATGATCAGAGGGTGAACCGGGGCCGGATCGTTCGGGTCGTAGGTGGGCAGTTCCTCGGCGATCGCCTCACTAACAACTGAGCTGCTTCCCTGTGGTCCGCTGTGTATTGATATTGGCGACGTTCCAGCCATAGAACCAGCCGTTGAGCGCCGGCGATCGCGCACAGAGACCACCATTTGTTTAAAACCAGGAACAATAGCAGTCGGGCCAAAGTATCGGAAATACGGAACGCGGTGTCGCTCGGATTTGCGCACAGCTGTAGGGGAGGGCGTATTCTGCGCGGGGACAGACGAGTGGTGATGGCTGTTGTGCGAGGGCGCACCGGGTGTATCTGTCGTGTCGTGCTTTGAATCCATCATGTTTGCCAGCGACATGGTAGCCTCCAAAGCTACATGGGGAGTGGGTGCGTCGGGTGTGCGCTGGGCCTGCACAGGGACCTTCTCGATTTTAATATCCTCATCGTGGTAATTGTGATGCTCGTGTTCGTCGCGATCGTGACCAGTTCTTTCTAGTGGCAGCCTCTCAATTTCTTCTCTCTTTATTTCCTCGGGGTATCCCAGACATTGGTGACCGTTCTTGGTGCAGGTGGAGCAAACGGGTCGTTCGCCGGCGCACCTCGTCTTGCGCTTCCGACAGGTCAAACACCTGAACCGCAAAGGAGTTAGCACTTCACAACTGGCTTGGTAGTAATAATTCAAGATCCGCACGCAACACGAGGGTTATGTTGGCTACTTCAAGTAGATTGCAGATCTGGAGTTGTGCGACTAGTGCTGTGTCACATCCAGGGACAAGTCCAGTAGACTGGGAAAACACTTACGCAGCATTTATTCGACGCCGCTTAGAAGGCGGTTGTCCTTGATTGTGTACGAAACGAATCGGACGCGGCGGCGGTGGCGGCGGAACCGAGTCCGATGTGTTGGTCTGGGTGCTCATGGCTAAAACATGGTGATGCTTCCTTCAGAGTTGCGGAAGTGGGCGCAGAAGCGGATGGCGAGATTGAACGTCTAGGAGCTTGGCGCAAGGTTGGACAACAGAGATATAAACATGCGAAGGACGATGACGATGACGAACGAGCGACAAGCTGACCAGCGGGGTTCGGTGTCTTCTGGGCTTGGTGCAGAGTGTGGCTTGTTTGTGTTGGACGAATGCTGTATGCAGTAGGTGGCGAGGTAGTTTGATGCAACCTCGGGGAATAGGCTGCAAGGGATGCTATGCGACAAGAGAGATTGCGATCTTGTTTGGTTCGTAAGCTCCGAGAAAAAGGGTTTAGAAGAAAAAAAGGGTTGAAGCGAGGATGCTACTACCGAGTTCGACTAAAGCGCTAAGGGTAGACGGGAGTGCATCAACGGCCTAGTGGCATGTTCAGGATTGGTCGTGTGAAGGTAATCAGGAACATGAAACCAACGACAAGTGGCAGTGACAGTCCCTTGGGCTGGGAGGTAGTAAGCAGGGATTTCGGATTGGGCTCTCAGGAGAATAGGGATGGAGAGACGATAGGCGAGAGTCGCAAAGATTGATATGTGAGAGAGATGACGAAGGGAAGTGAGGAATTATTAGAGATTACTTAAAAGAGAATAGATTGAGAATTTGAGGGGGGAAGTAGATAAAAGGATGTGGGTTGAAGTTGGCTTCCTTCTGCTCAGCCAAGAAGAAAGTGGACGATGAACAGGGAGTCACGTCTGGGGATGGAGATGGTGGTGTTTAGGCAAGTGGGGTAAAGATGCTGCTCATGTGGAGAGAGGAAGAACTCGAGAGCTCAAGTGACCAAAGCTATAAGATATAATAATTAGAAGCTATGACAACATACCAAGAGACACACATAGACAGATATCTAACTCTAGACTTGTGTTGTAGAAATAAGAATAAAAGACGTTGCGTGTCTCATCAAAGTAAAGAAAGCTAATGCATTCAACCAACAAGTCAACAAAACCGGGCACAACCAAACAGGAACGAAACATCGTCACATTTATGATCCATCCAGTGGCAACATCTATTAGCCTTGATCCCTCTCCTCTTTTCTCTCACTCTCACTCGCCTTTCCCTATCAATTCATCTCATCCAATCCTCCTCCACCATCAACTGATCCTTCTGTACCTTTTTCCAAAACTTCCTTTCCCCCCTTTCATTAGCCGTTGAACCCTCCGAGCCCAACCTTATTAGACCAAAACAATGCAAAAGCTAAACGTTACGGCCCGCCAGCCCCCTTATTAGTCTAGGTTGTCGGGATTGTCGTAGATCAAGTGACCAACTGAATTGCGATACCCTTGTCTAGGTACATGAAGCTATTCTGTTTAACATGATGCATCTCGCACATAAAACACCGAAATGCATGCAGGCTGTCACACAGACACGCCCAAGGTGAAGATTTTGGGCCAATTTCACTTTGTCGCACATCATAGCTTTGGTATCAACCAACACAAGGTGACAAATACGTCACAGTTTCTAGAAACATTATGTAGCGATTGTTTCATCTTTTAGAGGCTGAAGCGTACCCCACGGCGCTAGACAGTTGTCAATCCCATGATCCAGACAACCACCCTGCGACTACTACCAAGGCAACTACAAGCCGAATGCACATTGGAAGCCGAGTAAACCGGAGTAACGGGCTTTGATTAGAATGCGGGGGAGCGATTTATAGTGATGATTTACTAATTGACCTTTCATACATCCATTCCAATTGCTCTTCCTCGTGTAAGAAAGCCTTCCTCCAAGCTTCGCCAGCCTGTAGCTCAACGTCGACATCCCATGTCGATGCAGATCATTATGCACCGCCTGCCTCATCACCATTATAGGAAATGGACCCTTCGATCTGTCGAATATCAGTGGCGAGTCGTGTTGAGATCCACTAAACAAACACTGCGCCAATGGCCAGGCTATCTCGAGATACACAGATAGTTGGGTACTCATGGGTGAATTCAATATTCATTACAAAGACAACTTCAGCGCTTCATATATACATAAAGATAGGATAGTTAATCGCACCTTCAGATAGCCAGACCCAAAAACAATTTGCAGATTACCAACCCCAACAAATCAACGCCAGGTAGTGCTCCTAATCTTCCTGAATAATGCATCATCGCTTCGCTTCCCATCACTTTTCAACTCCTTAGATGTTTCCAGCTGTATAATTGCTGAATGGGTATCGCCAATCCGCTGCCGTCATTCCAGTCATGCGCCTTCTTCTTCTCGTTATCCAAAAACGATAGTCACGCCCATATCTGCACTAACTCTTCGCCAGAGATCACCTCCACTTCTAACACCCATCATCATTGCCTCCTCTTGTTGTTGCATCATGTCAGTCTTGTCGGCTCGTCTCCAAACTTCTTGAACGATAGTCCATGCACGATCAATATTTGTCATGCCTTGCCGGCGGTTAATGGCGATGAATGTTTGGCGTGCCAGGTCGCGATCAGAAAGGGTAGTGGCCTCGCAAGCCGCAACAAATAATGGCCAGAGAAGGGCGCTCATGGGACCGGTATTGCTGACAGTTCCAACACAATGACTAAGACTGATGTGCGCATGACGTTGTACAAGTGGATGTCGGCGTGGGTAGCTATATATGGTGCGGTAAAGATAGACGAAAGCAGAATGGCGGTAGGACAAGGCGTTACTGAGAATACTTTGTAGTCGGCTCCTTTCAGTCGACTGCTCAGGACTCAGTTCCTCGGGATTCTGATTCAGGACAGAATTTTCGGGCAGCACAGGGTGCCAATCTTCCAGAGCGGTTTCAATGGCTGTTGCTGACGTCTCAAATTCCGTTCTGAGGACTGCCACCTTTGAAACCTCTTCGTTCGCAACTGCAACGTCAAGTTGGTCTTTCAAGGCTAAAAGGTTAGAGAGCCGGTGAATAATAGGCCATAGAGAAGTGGCCATGCCAAGCAGAGTATCAACACTATTGAGGGGAGATGTAGCACCACCAGAGTCGAGGGGAGGAAATGGTGCCAGGTAGTTGGTGCCTGGAGCACTAGAAAGAGGAGCGGTACCGAACGACAGCGCTGCGATCACATCATAAAATCGGAATGCCTATAAGGGGTCAGTGATTACTCGTGGAAAATCCAAAAGGTACTCACCCGCTCTAAAAAGACACCTGTCGGGTCGGTGGCTGTCCCATTGTTGCTCATGATAGTCATCGCACCCTTGAGATGACCATCGACAATATTGGATCGACCTTTTTGAACCAACTAGTATAATGTTAGACAAATAGTAATGCAGAAAGTTGCGCTCATCCACTCACCACTTCGTAATACACTAGAAGCATAATAGCAGCCAGCAGTTCATTTCGATTTGCGCCTGGCCCCTTCTGAATTAACCGTGCGAGACCTTGAATGGCCTTGTTGTGGAAGAAAACACTCTTCTCAGCGTTTTCAACCCCACGATATTCGAGATGAGCGCTTGCAAGGGCATAAACAGCGTTGCTAACAGGCTGGCTCTCGTGGCACAGGGGCAGAACGAGTTGCTGGAAAGGGTTTCCGCCCTCTTCACGGAACACGATAAGATGGGATAGTACATTGCAGAAATGGTCCACAAGGGCGCGTCGGTTGGTGCGTTCAGAGAACTCTGAAAACATCGGGGAGCAAAATTCGAGTCGAGGAGATGGCGTTGGAACGGGTGCAATCATAGCGAGAGATGGCGAAGCGTTTGCAAACGCAGGCGCATAGGTACCGGCATAAGTTGTCGTTGGAATGTTAATGGTAATCGACTCCCGGCGAACAATTTCTTCAACGTCCTCCTCTTCGTTCTCAATATGTTCCACAAGAAACTTTGGTTCATCGAACGGTGGTAACTGAAACTCCACTGAATCAAGAGGAGAGATCAGAGGGAGGTCCGTAGGGCTCCAGTCGAAGGAATTGACTCTATGTTTGCTTGCAGTGCGGTTGACGAGAGATGTGTTGAGTGTTGGTGCCTCTGTGCTGGTGGGGGCTTCATCGGAGTCTTCGTCGGCCGATCTATCGTTCGCATCGTCGTTCCATTCTGATGAGATCTGGGCATCTAAAGCCCGAGTCGCCCCATCTGAACCGGAGGAGGAATTGGTATCGAAAGGCGAGCAGGGAACAGTCGAGTCACGCTTGCGCCTCTGGCGAGGTCGGACAGGCTCATACACGCACTCCTGGCCACGTTCCTGGCATCGAGCGCATGCAGGTCGAATTTCGTCACATTTCTTTTTCTACGGAAATCTAGTCAGTAAGACACAAACGTTATGCTTTGGATGAGCTGTGTACCTTTTCCTTGCTGCAATGTGGTGTTAGTCAATGTACGGAGACAGGGATGGGTTGTTTCATAGACTTACCAATAGCTACATCCTGTGCGACAGCAAACAACATCGAGGTCAGCCATCCATAATAAAACGCCATAGGTGTAACAGAATGTTTCTAGAACAAAAACGTTGACGTACCTGCGCGCGAGCGCTTCTTGGGAACCTTTGGGGGCGCAAGTCTGGTATACAGCAACATCGCGACAGCTATATATGGTGGCGAATATAGATGATCAAAGGATCGCAACGTAAATCATGCGGTTTCCATCTACCGGGGATAATGCTGATGCTGCATGCGCCTTGAGGACGGTGATAAGATGGTACGAGTATTGCAGCCGTGTCACAATCCCAACGCAAGAGATTTTTGATATAATATATGATATACCGAAGAAAGCAGCCGTCGAAGAAGTGAAACAGTATCGATATCGAATAGATGATCTGCGTCGGTGTGGGGGAGGAAGAGGGGAAATAATGCCCACAAGAAGCCGAGGATCTGGGGGAAGAATTGATTGCGGAGGTGGAAAGATCAATAGCGATATTTGATTCAAGTTGAAAAATGACGATAATGGTTGTGAACAAGAGTCAAGGCCAGGAATCAAGAATCAAGATCAGGGTCAAGAGGGGGGAGACGAGAGAGAAAAGAGCTGGCAAGGGATCAAAAATTGATGCCTCGTGCGTCCCCGGGGCGTCATGGTTCGGTCTATCACTACCAGCAGCAGAAGGACCTTACCTTAGTCCATGCCTTGTCAGTCTAATTCTGTCACTACACACCATCGTGATCTTTGAGCATCCACGACTTTTCCATGGATCCCTGGCCCATGCTGAGACACTTTCCCAACTCTGGACGTTACCTTTGCTAGCTTGCGGGGTTACGGGCGCTACAGTTGACTTGGAACAGGCCTAGAAATGCAACTTTCGCCTACCAAGAGAGTGATAGGGATACATAGTAGGGATGGGGATGGGGA